>JAQIXN010000033.1:0-89485 GCA_034698145.1 Proisotoma minuta | reverse complement strand
GGGCCCTATCGTGTCCCAGACGGACAGACGGACAGACGGACAGACGGACAGACGGACACGGTGGTTACATAAGCCCTGACTCGGGCTAAAAATTAAAAGCTGTCTTTATTCAAATGTTAAAATTAGCTCACCTCCGTGTCTTCGTTTGGATTGATAGTCTCTGAATCTCCTTCCTTTTTACCAATCTCACTATCAATCTCAATTTGTTCTAAAGCATCATTAAACTTGGGTTTTCTTTGTGGTTTTCCATATCGCCCTTTTGTTTGCTCGTTGTAAGGAAAAATCTGATCCCATTTAACGGTTGCCCTTAAAAATTGAATTATTTATGTTTTTGAATATTTTGTTAAATATTTTAATCACACTTACTCATCATGTGTTCCATAAAATATAATTCGATACTTTTCATCTCTCCCAACTGCTACTCGTTCTACAATCTATAACAAATTAAATTAAGTTGGGTTTCATCATTTTAATTAAGTAAATTGGAGTTACCTTCGCAGGCCATGGGGGGAACCCCTTTAATTTTGCAAATACTTTGGCGTTGGGTTGAAACTTGTCGTTGGCTGTCGCCATTCTGATCTAATTATATTCAGTTTAAAAATAACATTTATAAAAACAAAATGCACCGGTTTCCCGATATTTAGATAACTATTCTTATCCTTACCCGTATACAGCGAGTCCCCCAAAACAATGGCAAACTAATTGTCTTGCTCCAAACTCGGCAACAATTAAATTTCAATTGCTAAAACGCTCGCTCGGTATTTTATTTTTTGTTTTGGCGCTTCAGCAAGAGTCAAGACGCTAGGGGGAAAAGAGACGTTTGAGGCAAAATGAGATTTGTTTCCTACTTTCTTTTTGCATTATTGTTCACATTTCGGATAATTCAATCATTCTTCTCCGATTATTTACCCAAAGCTATTTGTTAGCTGGCAATTTAATTTACAATGTATTGGCTAATTGTTTCTAAAATATTATGCCGATATTATGATACTAATTATATGGTACAGGGAATAATGTAAATGTCCCAATAGTATTATGTATATCTATCAACCTTGAGCCTCACAACATTTAATTTTTATGTTAATCTTTAAATTGGAATATAATTGGGTCGAGTGACTAATAAAAATAAGAAATTTGAACTTAATTTTTAAAGGAAGGGATTAAAAGGGTTACAAAGATATACGGCCTTTTTAATCTCTTTTGAGACAAATAATAATATATGAACATTGACAATGACCACTGGCTGGAGGAATTTACAAGTTTTGAGAAAATTGGAACTGGATATCCGCATATTTTTGCATGAACAAAGGAAAAAGGAACTGGAAGTTTGGATTAAAAAAGGGTTTGATTTTTTCAACGCCTTTTTCCCATTTACACGCTGTTTGAAGGGTCCAAGGGTTTCTCCTGCTATGTATATCCAACCTACATAAAATTTTGAGGCATTCAATGGTTTCTTTTATGAAGGGAACACGTTTTCACACAACGGGGGACTTAAGTGAGGAAGAGGAACTGCCAAATGATAATAATGGGATGATGCCATATACCATGCATTCCTAAATTCACCATTTTAAGTCGCCCTTATGCCCTATCCTGCCGATTCGGTATTATAGTCAAGCCGTGACCATTTGCAGTAGATATTTTTAAAAAGTCACCACTTTGCACTCCATGCTTTGGAAAATTTAACTGAAAGCAAGCCGTGCTTGTAACCGACATTATTCACAAGTTGTCCGAGGTACAAGATAGTATCAAAATTTTGTCGCTTTTGATCGAAATCCCAGAGTGTGAGAATTTCTATGAATATTATCATGGCCGCACCTTCTTCGTCATTCCAGGCTCAAGATGATCCGAGAGCAACCAAAATTTCATTGCTCAGGAAAATCAATGAGCTTCTGGACCAAGCGGATACACTTTGGCAAAACATATTGGAAAAACAGCAAACTTGTGGAAATTTAGTATATGAGGTAAAGTAAATAGAATCATATAAAATACAAGTTTGGTAAAAACTATATTAAATGTTGTTGTATTTTTATATGTTTTGGTTTAGCGAGTTGAAACAAATCAAAAATTCTCAGATTATCACGATTTGTACGAAGAAATCCATTCGAGGTGGCCAACTGAGCTTTTGACATTGCCATCATTTCTTGGGATGGAAGATGAAGTTGATGAACTTTCAAATTGGATGAGCGATTTTGAAAGACGAGCAGGAGACGCATTTAATACAATCAATGTAATAGAGATCGATAATTGATCATTTAGATCCAATTTTCATATATGCGTAAATTTTCAAAAAAAAAATAATGTTTTAATATTTTTAGGAGCTGGCAACTTTGGTACTGAACAAGAAAACCCATTTACACAGCATTCTTACAACTCTTACAAATTCTGACAATGAATCTCAACTAGAGTTTATTGATCTTGACAATTTTACATGGTGAGTGATATATAAAAAGATGCAAAATTTTACATGAATTTGCTAATTTTACTATTAAACTGATTCTAATTGTAGGACTGAACCTAATTTTGTCTGGCCAAATGTCGATGGTATGATGGAAGAGTGGCAAGATAAGAACATGTTTCAAAAAATCAACTATTATGTTTTGGAGATGACTCAATTGTCAAATACACCAGAAATCGTTTTGCTATCAGAGCTGGAATTTATGTTTGATGAATCTTCGAGCCCTTCAAGCTCTTCGGCAGACTCTCCAGGAAGAATTTATAACCCTTGAAATGAGACTGAGCTTTTTATATGCTTATCAATAATTATCACCGCAACGAATGCATCTACAAAATGTTATTTATTTAGCCATGCTTTTGCTGTGATAACAAAAAAACAAGTGTCCCGAACAAATAATCATGCAAAGTACTTTGATCATTATATTACAATTAGAGTAGAAATTTTATACAAAATGTTCCTTTACCAATTTGATTGTCAAATATTTTATAAAAATTGAAAACATCACTGTAGACCTATTGATACACCTAATAAAACTCCATGAAAAAAAACGGTGGTGAAAGTTTCCAGAAAAGTTTTTCAACGGTTTCCAAGAAAGTTGTCTCAAACAGAAATGTTCTTTTGTAATGAAATTGGGTAAATCAAAATCGGGCTCTTAATTTATGATAGAACAAGGGATACAGAGATAAAATTATACACGGCCCTGAAATGTCAGCAGACAAAGGGCGTTTACTTTTCTTTGCCGTCGGTTTGACCAGAGATGAATAGACCCAATGAACGGAAGCTACCTTCATTTCCTTTGGAGAAAGTTCGATTATTAGTTGTCCAATATCTCATCTGCAGTCTTTTGATTTTGGTAGTGAATTATATTAACAAAATTGAAAGTATGTTTGTAAGAGTTTATTTTTGATGGATTGCAGATTAGTGGTATAATTGCTTTCGTTTTTGTAGCAGTTTCACTAAAAGAGACAAAGACTGAAAAATTTCTATACATAATTGAAGACCTTAATGACAATTTCATCTATTTGATGAAGGGATCTTGCTTGTGTACCATAATTGTTGGAACCATTTGCATTTTAACACACCTGTTGGGATATCCTGGCCGACTGTTGTGCTCAGTAAGAAACCAGTAATGAAATTTGATAAATAATTTAATAAAATTTGTTCATTTTTATTATTAAAGTTGGCATATTTGCTGATCGTTTCCTTTTCGGTCGCAATGGTTGGGATTGGAGAAGCTGCGTCAATTAACATAAGTAATGATCAATCGTACAAACGGATGATGCAGATGGACTCTTATTATTTCAAACATAGAGATCTTCTCAAAATGTACAATGATAAAACACTAGTCTCAGAATTTCAAGAAAAATTACATTGTTGTGGGATGTTCTCCAATAAAGATTGGATTTTAGCACCTTGTAATTGCATGCCTATTTCATGCTGCAAAACAAAAGATTGTCGAGGAAAATTCTCTGACGGCTTTTCTCTAAAGAAATTGGGACACAACTTTAGTGAAATTGAATCTTACATTTGGGGATCTGACTGTCTAAGCCAAATCCAAAACATCATTTCTAATTTGAAGAGAAAATTTCTGATAGTTTTTGGAGTTTTATCATTGATTCATTTAATTCTTACTGTGTGGTATTATCATATATCCTCAATAATGAAGGAACTTGTCCTTTGTCGTGCAGGATATTTACAGTTGCAGGTATATTTGAAACATAAGACTTGATTTCTGCATGTCATAATATTTAATATTTTCCATTTTATTATTGCAGATATTTAAAGCTCGTTGGCCAAGTAAAAACATACAAGTTAAGAAGCAATATAGAAGATTAGCTCGTGTGAAAGATATATTATCGTCGTCTTCAGACACAGATACATCCTTAGAAGATATCCTGGAAGGCAAAGAGAAAGCGTTACCCACGATAGAAAATGAGGATAAAACAAGGGATATTAATGAGACTGCTGTAAAAATAGTTTCATCGATTCAGGATGTAAGAGAGACCGATATTAAAGATGACCAATTAAAGGAAAATGTAATTGTGTAAAAATAAGTTGTTACTTTGCAATAATTAATGTGTTATATCAATAATTAATTTCTCTATAAAAGCAATTGAAATCAAATACAGCTATAATATTTTCTTTTTTTCTGCGATATTCTCAACGTTTATAACCAAAGACGAGGACGGAATTTGGATGGCAAGGATAATGAGTGGACATTGGACATCATATGCATAAATAAGTATCACATATGCGGTTGAGTTTGGAATGATAATTTAAATTCTATTTCAATTCGTTTTAAGCATTCCATTAGCAGTTTTGCAAACCGTATAATAACCAAACAACTGGACCCAACCGGACTGCAATATAATAATCTCTATTTACAAATATACCTATTCCGTTTCTCCAAATCTCTATCTGCAATTGCTATTGCTAATCTATGCTAATTCATCTGTTTTGCCAAAAGTACCAAATTCATTCTTTGAACAATAATATATGAACAATAAAAAAGTATTATGAATTCACAAAAGTAATTTCTGGTATCATCAATAACTTATTCTTGCATTTCTGCAACTGCTAGAAACACGTCTAATCCACAAAATGACTAATGGAAAACTAATTATTAGTCCTTTTATTTTGCCTAGGTATATAAATATGTGAGAACATATCCTCTTGAACACTTTTTACTGTCTATAATGAACAGGACACCTGAAACTAAAATATTTGCTGTATGTAAATACGACCATCGATTGCGCGTTGGTGCTAACTTTTACGACCAATTGACCTTGCTTTGATCTTTAAACTGTATGCGAGTGCTAACCATGAACCTAGCCATTCTCCATCATATAGGTCCACCACTTGATTTAAAATTCTGACGACATTCAGCAGTAGTTTAAGCAGCATCAAGCGTTTAGTTCCAGTTTAGATTTACTTGGCTAAGGATGAAGTTTCTGGTATGTTTATTTTAAATATCTAAATAATTTAATTTCAAGACTATTTTTTTATATAAAAAAAAAGATTTTGAACCTGGTCTTTCTCCCTTCTGTGGTATTTGGGATAAACACAGTACCGACCTCGACAAACAACTGGGAGCAGGATGAAAGCTTTACTTTAAGCACTCCTTCAAAAGAGGATGGAGAAAATGCTCCAATTAATATGCACCACGGTCCTGTTGAAGTCAGTCTATCCGGCCCCTTTGATAAATCCACAGTCTCTACTTCTCTAACTGATAATGGTTCTTCAACTACCGTGGATCCAATAATGTCCCTCATTCTAAAAACTTTGCTTGAAGATCGCTTTAATAATGAATTAAATCCTGAAGCATCCATTAATAAGACAAGGAATAACAATTCTCCTTTAACCTATATGACCCCACCATCAATTCCAGTTAATAAGGAGATTGTTTCAACAAAATCATCTTCATCTGAAGAGTTTGATGAAGCAACAAGTACAACGACAATGTCCAATGATGAGACAAGTACTACAACAGATTCATCTGAAAATGACGAGTCGATTGAATCCAGTACACCTGCTATAATTATGGCACAAAATTTTGATACAAAGATGATTCCTTCTTCACACTTTACCTACGATTCGCAACAGAAAGAACAAAATGAAGGGGAATATTTAGTATCGTCAACCACTGGCAAACCAATTGAACAATATGCTGAACGCTATCAAGACTACTTTCCTCAAGTTAAGTCTGAAAAATCAACAGCTTTTGACAATGTTCCATCCGAAGAAGCACCTTATGAAAATGAGGAATCAGTCACCGCAAAAAATAATATTCGACCTCTTCAAGATACTAATCAAATGGATCAAGTTACGTTTGACAATCCACGCCCTCAAACCGACCAGGAACAGGACGTGACGCCAAACCAGCCACAATCAGATAATGACAAGTCAACAAATAATTATGAACCACGACCAATTTATTATTTTTTTCTAAGACCTAGAGTATTTCCCAATCAAAGAGATGCGCAAAGTCCATTGATGATGTCCCCAATGTCCCAGCCTTACTCTGAAGCCACCGACCCTTGGCATCAATATCCAGAGAGAAGATTATCATTAGCTCGGTTACCGTTTATTGCTCAAGACTATGATAGCCAGCAAGTAGCTACTCAAGCATCGCTAAACATGCCTTATAGAAACCCTTACAATAACAACAACTATTATAATTCCTACCCATCAGACTCACAGTACAACTACAATCAACAATTTCTTCAAACTCAGTTTATGCCTCGACCATATTTTCCACAAATGCAAACTTATTTCCAACCTCCAATGATGGCGATGAGTCCTTATTCATCAAGACCGTATTATAGCCCCAATAATTATAATAATTTCAGGACCAATCCATATTATAATTACAATGCCCAATATAGTAATATTGCATATCCACAAAGATCATTTATTGGAATGACTAATTAAAAAAAATCGTTTTCCTCAAATCTAAAACGCATTTTTCATTTAGCAGTATTTAGCATATATTTAGTTTTAATTGCTGAAACTATTTCTGGTCTTTATCTAACCAAACACAATATTATTCTTACCATAATTATATTATTGTATGCGTATTACATTATATTGCATCTATTCAAAGACTGCTAATAAAAATCCTGGAGATTTGTGCTAATATAATTAGCACCACAAAAAGAGCTAATTAAGTGATGATTTATCAGACATATCCTTATAGTTCAGTAGAAACTTGGTCATTTATTTATTTAGTTATTCCTAAATATTCATCGATGTGGTCATTTATAAGGATCTCAAGGGTAAAATTGCTGTGTATATGGGAATTTTTTAATAACAAAGCTTCACAAAACAAAACTTTCTCTCTAGGTTTTCGTAGCCCTTATAATAATTGCCATATTCCTTATTATATTTGGACAAACAGCAGCAACAACTGGAGGACACATAAATCATTCAAATCAAACGTTTGTCAAAGAAAACTTATCAATGGTTCACTTTATAAAATCGAATAGTGGTGAAAAGTTGGAGAAAAGCATGATGCAACATGAAATGGGGAATTTATCTGGGGATGATTTAGACGTGGCAGCCACAGATAATTCACATCAATCAAAAACTATGTTTGGGCCTAAAGGGTCGCGACAAGGTTGGGAAACAAATATATAATTTATTCATTAACACGTTTACATAATAAATAAATTAGTAAAATGATAGGTTACGGAGGAGGTTTGAGACGACCTTTTGGCTACAGCTCTCATGAATGGGGGCTCAATAATCGAGGATAAAAAGATAAATTATAACCAATTAATCAAATTAATATTGATTCTCCGTCATTCAATTTTCATTCTTTCTCATAATGACGAAGGTGGAAGAGACAACCTTTTGGATATATCAAAACTATTTCAAATTTTTGCATCATGTTGGCATTTTTCCAATAAAAATTAATTACAAGACCCAACCTTCTCTCGGAGAAATTGCTTGGTTTAATAATATAAAATCAAATGTTGTAATTACGGGCGTCGAGATTAAGCCCAGTAAAACTTTCGCAGTTTTAAGCCCAACTATTATTGTGTTGATGGCTATACAAACTTTGCTAATGATTGGAAGCATTTTACACTTTTCTTTATATGCGACACGAAAACGAATCCATTTTTATGGAATTAGTGGCTTTGTGTGGGTGGAACTTTTGGCTGGATCTATCTATTTTATTTTTATTTGGAAAGGAGCAAGGATATGCAAACTTTTAACCAAATGGAATGCATTGGAATCAAAAATTTTGAAATGTGCGTAAATACAAATATAAAGAATCGCCATTGAAATAATATAGCTTTGTTTTTAGTTAACACTGCCAACTATTATTCTTGTGAAGGGAAGGATTTACTGAATCGTAAGAGACGCTGCAAAATATTAATGTTTTATGGAATATTTCTAATAGTGGCTGCAGCTATTACAGTTTCATTAAATCACATAAAAAATCCAGGTTTGCCATCGTATTTGAGTTACATCCTTTGTTATGAGCCCAGTTTAAAGGAGACTCAGACTTGTCTGAGGTCTGTCCCATTTTCAATATCGGTACAATTTGTAGAAATTATTGTACAAGTTGTGCAAATAAGCCAGTTTTCTTGCCTCACATTTGCATTTACTGACAGTATTAGAAATTGTTTGGCTATTTTATCATTTCGGGAAACATTGCATACTGCTTCTAGCTGTTGTATTAATAATAAGAATGAAGGCTTTGTGGGTATCGACATGTATCAAAGTTTAAACAACACGCTTTACAATTCCCCAACCCAATTTTCCATCATAATGCAGCACTACTCTGATTTGGAAAAACTTGTAGAAGATTACAACAGAATATTTCAGAATTTAATATTTTTTGTGAAGGCTATTATAATGATCCAAATATGTTTATTCGCATATGTCCCACTTCGGTATTACGAATTTCATCCATACAAAGTCACAACACAAAGTTTGCTAATTTTTATTACCCTAACACTGCATTACACAGTTCAACTCTGCATGCTGCTAATACCCATGGGGGTGGTCAAACGAATGTCACAAGAGTTCAAAATATCTTGGAAAATTTACATTTCTCACGTTTCCAAAATATTTAAAGAAAGTGAAATTGGTGACATGACAAGGAAATTAGACGCCTGCAATGAAATGGGATTTCAAAGTGGAGGATTTTATGTAATTTGCACAAAAACTATCCTGACATTTTTTTCGATTGCGACATCATACCTCATAATATTATTACAATTAAACTAGAGTCATCAACTTGTTTTGATTATTCACTTTTGTTGGAATTATTACTTTTGTTTTATTTTTAGGAACAAATAATATTTAATACAACACTGTAAAAAGATGCTAATAAAAAACTACATTTTTTGTAAAGACTACTAACTTGTAATTTGCTTAACGTATCCAACATGGTGAATAGTCATGGGTTCTTTTGTCCTTAATTTCTGAAGCAAAGCTTTTGTTTCTTTGATATCGTCTTCCACTGAACATTTTATATTAATTGATTTTTCATCTGCTTTGATTTTTTCAAGTGTATCCAATTTCATTTCCAAAAATGGTACCTTTTCCGCTTCTAATTGTTCTTTATATTCATTCATTTTCTTTTCTCGAAGTTCGTTGCAAAACATGTTGACCAAAACGTTTATTGACGCCTTTCTTTCAATGCGTACTTTCCTGAAATTACACCAACAATTAATATTTATAAACAATACTTAATTTTAAATTTTCAAAAAAGTTACTAACATTGCTGGTGGCTTATACAACAACCCCATAAGCTCAATAATCCACTCAAACTTTTTATAATCATTCTGTCTGATCCAGCAAAGCCATTTCTTTCTTTTTTCAATCAGTTCCTTTGTCCGTTTTCTATGAAATCCGTCTTTATAGGCCAATACATTAGTTTCAAATAGTTCTTGAAAATTTCTTATATTAACGGTGGCACGCGCAACTGGAAAGAACAACAAAAATGTGAAACTTCTTTTCGCATCTCTTTGAATTTCAAATATTCTAAATTACTTTTGCATTCATGAGATTTTCTATCGTACTGATGATTTTTTACAAACTCTAACGTGTCGTTTAGTATGATTTTGGTTCCATCCTTTCGATGACCGTAGCCAACGGTAAACAATTTCCTCTGTTCTTCGGGAAGTCTATTATAAAGATGGTGATGGTATATTTAATAATAGTATCGAACACAAGCTCAAAGTATTTATTTACTTGTTAATTGTATCTGCGAATGGTCTGTATTCCAGTTTGAGCCAGTTGGGGTCAACTTTTTGCAGGGGCTGTAGGTCGCATGAGCGCTGAGGATGCCAAGGCTTTAATCGCTCCGGTCGCACCCATTTTATCACATTATGGAAATCGTGCTTTATCGGAATCGGCTTCACCACAACCTTCCCATATATTGAGGCGTAATGTCGAATCTGACCAACCGATGATTGCAACATCCCCAACTAATTACCCCCAAAAATAATCGCCAAACTCGGCAAATTCAGTTCTGTTTTTCTAGAGACTGAAATCCATCGTCAAATTCAATAAGCGGGAAACTTTCCAACAAACGTTCTCCAATTTCTGGAAGCAATTTGGGGAAAAAACAAATATTGGAAACGGTCAAAAAAAAGTAAGTCTTAAAGGAATTTAAAATTCTAATTTGTAATTTAATTAAATTTATTTTAGGTGTATTTATGAGCACTGAATTATAATATGAACGCTCCTGTGCCTGTAACGGATAAAACGGATTACAACAACTGGTCAAAAGAGGAGTTAATTAGCAAGATAAGAAAACTCGAAGTCCACGTTAAACAACTCCGAAACGTTATCGCAAAGAAGGGAATCAGGGAGCAAAACTTGGCGGATAATAATAATCCAAGAAAGCGTACAAAATTGGAACAAGATGATGACCAATTGGGCGTCGAAATGCTTGAGAGAAAAGAGAAAAAGATACAAAAGAAATTTGACTTTTCAGCGTAAGTTTGTAGCCATTTTTTCATCTCATTCTATAAGCTTAAAAAACAAAGCAAGCAGCAGCAGTTGTAAATGTTACGTATGGTTTAGTATATATGAATATTGAAATTTTGAGAGAATGAATGATTCGTTGATAAAGGGTCACATATCGCCACGTAGCCTTGAAGTTTCTTTATTTGGGATGGGACTATCAAGGACTTGCAGTACAAGAAGATTCCAATGAAACTATCGAAGATTTTATGTTCAAATCATTGACAATAACTAGATTAATTGAAGATAGAACCAAATCTAATTACCACCGATGTGGTCGTACTGATAAAGGGGTGTCCTCGTTCTCTCAGGTACCGGTTAGATAACTTTACGTTGGATAAGATGAAGGGATATTCAAATTATGTCATATATTCCTTTCATTTCTCTGGCAGGTCATTTCTATCGATTTGAGAAGCAAGGTTATCGATGGGAAGGAGACTGTGGATTATTGCAAACTCTTAAACAATACCCTTCCAAAAGAAATTAGAGTTGTTGCATGGTCTCCTGTTAGACCAGACTTTTCTGCAAGATTCAATTGTTGTAGGAGGACTTATCGATATTTCTTCCCTAGAGGAAATCTCAACACTGAGGTTGCTATTTTTTTCATACAATTTAACTAATACAAATATCCTTGCATACTTGAATGTATTCATTTCTGTCCCGATTCTAGAAAATGGTTGCGGCAGCTCAATATCTTTTGGGAGAACATGATTTTCGAAATTTCTGTAAAATTAATAGAGAAATGAGACCAACAGTTAGGAAAATTTTGAGCGTGGAAATATCGCCTTCTCATAATGGACCATCCTCAGACCCCTACGAAATATGCTATTTAAAAATCAGTGGCGAATCTTTTGTTTGGCATCAAATAAGATGCATTGTTGGAGTCTTGCTACTGATTGGAAAAAATCTGGAGCAACCAGAAGTAGTTAAAGAATTATTGGATATTGAAAAGTATCCTCAGTAAGCTCAACAACAAAACAACAATGTTTTTTTAACTCAACAAATCAAATTAATTTGTTCCATTTTACAATAATTACTTAGAAAGCCACAGTACTCAATGGCTATAGACTATCCCTTAGTTTTGTACGATGCTGACTATCCAGCAATTGAAGGGATTTCTTGGACTAATACCTCCGAAAACATGACTATGCTGTTAGGAGACTTGGAAAAAAATTGGATATCACATGCAATAAAGTAATGTGTGCATATTTTATATTACACATATTTAATTTTTTTAATATAATCTAGGAGTGAGATGATGAAAGAAATGATAATAGACATTAACAAACTGACAGAAGTAAAACCAAAGTCTATTGTTGATGCTTTGATTATGGGTGCAAGAAAAATCTACGTCAAATTACGGGATCTTCCTGTTTGTCTAATGAAGAATGCTATTGCAAAATAATGCTCCAATATATGTTTCAGTCCGTTATTTTGTATGTATTATACTTCAATAAAATAGTTTTAGAATGAAATTTTCTGTTTTCTGTTATTGGTGCTGCTGCTTAATAAGTTTAGAATTTTTAGAATTTACTTGTGGTACAAATAAATGTAAATATATTTCTAAATTTTCAGTTCCCATATTATTTCTATTGATGTTGGCCCTTTCGCCATTGCCCTCAATGTGTCAAGATTACATTGATTTCACTGACATGGGATCGTACGACCACGGTCTCCAAATTAATAGAGTAGAAGGTAATTTGTTTGAACAATTAAATCGATCCTGTGAACTTAAACATGCTTTCGGTTTATAGATAAAGCTCAAGAAGATGAAAGTCATGAACACGCTGTAAGTTTAAGAGTCACACGCACGAAATTAAAACTAACCGGAATTAGCACTGAGAACAGCTCTAGACCCATGAAATATTTACAAAGGGTTGTACAATCAATTTTGCGTCAAATGAATGTTCAGGTAAATTTTCATTTCCACAAAGACAATTCACAACTTAATATTGTTTTTTTTTTTAATTTTGACTTTAGTCCCATACATTTGGACCTGGTGAAGCTATTACGATTGATCTCCAGGCAGAAATAAAATACGACGACTATGTCGTGTTAAATAAATTTATGAATGCCGAAAACGATGATGAAGATAAATATTTACATAAAGTTGATGACATAATGTCAAACCTAATTCACGTTGTGGAACATAGTAGTTACCGATTTGAATATTTAGAGTTCATTTTGAACCTGCCAATTTTCACTAGCTTAAAGGTATTTTTATACTATCTTCTTTTTATTTCAAAAAATTAACATTTTTATTTTTCTAATATTCTAGTTTTCGTTGGTGATGATAACCATGTCTGTGGTTTGTTTCTTAATAATTATGCTCTCATTGAGGACGGTCTATGCAGTCGATAACATTTCTATGCTATTTTATGGATTTTTAATTATATTCATTCTAAGTTGTATTTGGACTTTTTCATACATGTATGAGGTAAGTAATCACACTGAATTTCAAACAAGAAAATAATTATGAATAACTTTTTTATAGGACGCAAAAGCAACTAATTACGCAAAATTGATGCAAGCGCAACGTCCACCAAAGGATTGTGAATATGAAAATCTAAACTTGAAAGATAGCATTTCATACTTTTTCCGTGTTCAGCTATTTGGCTGTGAGTTTTTAATTTTTTGAAACTAAAAAATCAATTTCCTTATTTCACTATGATTTTCAGACAAAGACCAGTGTGAGCAATACTACAGTACAACAATGACAGATCCTTTTTGGAGCGTCAATCCCCTAGAAGCAATTAGCAATTCATTTTCAGTCCTTGTTTTTGCACCATTCGGGTATATTGGAGATAAACTGGGACGGTTTTTTGGAGGGCTTATTTCTGGAATTCCATTTTGGCTACAACCCCTTTTAGTTCTCTTGATGTTTGGGTTCTCGTTCTTGAGTATTTTTGGATATCGATTGGTCAGCCCATTTCTAACTATTGAACCTGCGCCTCGTCGATATATTGAACAAGTTCAAAGAGAAAACAACAGCCCTGCAATTACAGACAGAGAGAAAAATGAACTCATTGAAAGACCCGAAAAGAAAATTATGAAAAGTATCCGTGATGCAGCAACAGATATGGATGATTTTGAAAATTATCTAAGAGGAACAGATGATGAGACTCGATCAATTCAATCAAATTCATCCTGGATACCCCTTTGGATTGTAGAATGGATATTATATTTATGGGAATCATTTTTTCAAATAATGGATATTTTATTAAGACAGCTCCCACAAGGAGAATTCCCTCCACCGGATGATAATAATTTCAACTTTAATGATGACCTCCCAGTTCCACAAAATCCTCAAAACCAAGAAGATGATCTACAACCTAGACAAATTGAAATTGAAGATGTTATCATTCCTCGAAGAAGAATGCATGTTAGATTAGAAGGTGGAGAACACAACAAAGAAAACGAAGTTGGTGGAGAAATGCCATCAACTTCTTCCGCTCATCAAAAGTCTAGAGAAAGCAGCAAAGTGAAAGTTGAGAAGGATGAACAAAAGAATGGTAGTGAAGAAAGTGAAACGAGTGAAAGTGACAATGAGATTCTCAGAGTACGGACTGGAGACTAATGGACAATTCGACAATTTGTTTATTTTTTTGCGAACTTCTTCCTCCGGTTTTTGTTTCCAGATTTTGGTGAAATCGTTTATATGACCCAATACATTTATGTATTTAATTTTAATTTTTTATAATCTGTTTCCCATATCGGCCATATCGTGTTAAGATATAAAATAAATAAAAAATACAATAAAAAATAAATATAACAATTCTGTTCACTTTAGGTTTTGTCGACTTTTTAATTTTTTTTCAGATTTACCCTCAACTGGGGATTTTAAATAATTAATTTCTTACGTATCGGGCATTGCCCTCCGGAGTTCTCAACTGAATAATGTAATATGGTCAGCTAAGCTAAGACCTGCGCCATTCTCAATGAGACGGTCGCAAAGTTAGCGCTTTTCGACATTTTTTCTCTAAAAATTGACATATATTGGGCCTGCCTAGAGTGCTGAAAATTGAAAGAAACGCTCATTTAAACATCTTGCAACGAATGCGGCACAAAGATAACGTTTATTTTAAATCAATCGTATAAAATTAAAAACGTTTCTTGTCTCTGATTATATTGGCTTATTTCTCTAACATATCACTAAACAGCATAAAAATTAGTGCCAAAACTATGAATTAATAATAATTATTAAACAAATGGAAGACTCTTCCAGGAAGAGTCAAATTTTTAGAAGCCAAGCTAAAGAAAGCAATGACTCCTTTGATTGAAGAAAACGAATCTGTGGACTGCTTGAGTTCTTGGCCTTTCAAATTTTGTATTGTGACTATTAATTATGGATATTTGAGCAAAACATTTTGTTTGGATGAATAAATAAAAACAAGTTAAACATTCGATCGTTTGATTTTTGTGATGCTGTTTAAAAGTTTCTTTTAATTTTTTGCTTTATCTTTTCAACATTGCACAATTCACGTCATCCCAAGAAAGGATACAATAGAACGAATTAACAAGAATAAAAATAAAATCCGAGTCGTGATCATTATTAATGATCAAACAAATAATATATGCCTATTTTGACATTGTTAAATTAAGGAGATCTTATCGGAGACAGTAAGGGAGGAGTCCAAATAATCATTTCCATCGCTTTCATTGAAACGTCTACATTTTCCATAATGGACTGTTCGGTTGTTTTCTCAAGTGCGTACGCTTTTCTCTTTTGGCTTTCCAATTTTCGTTGCCTTTCTCTTTCCTTTACTTCAGGTGGAAGCTCTTTAGCCTTTTGAATAATTTTATCTGTAATACTCACACTGTTGGATGATTTGATTGAATGGTTTCCGTTTACGTCGATGGGTTTGCATTGTTGAGCAAGTCTTTTGGGTGGGCAGTCCGTGTCTTCAGATGAACAAATTGCATTGTTTGGCTTTGGCTTGTGATTGTCTACATCACCAGATTTTCGTTTCAGAGCTACAAAATTTATTACTGGAGAGATTGGTTCCTTCCTCTTAGAAGAATTCTTAAAGCTTGCCTTGGTTGTGGTAATATTTTTGACAACTTTCTCTTCCCCATTGTTGGCAGTTCTACAGCTTAATTGTAAGGGTGAGGTGGACTCTGTATGTCGAGGATTTTCTGGAGTGGTCACAGTCGTGGTGGGAGAAGGATGATGTTGTTGATTTCCGTCACTCTTATGATATAATATTTTTTGGATATGAACTCCATTTAACCCAATGGCTATAGGAGGTTTATATCGTTCTACTTTTACGGGATGAATAAATCCTGGGGGCTCGGATTTATGGATCGGCGTTCTTTTTTTCTCACCAATTGCAAATTCTATCAGAAAATTATCCCTAGGCACACTTAAATAATTGTCTTCTACCGAGCCTCCACTTTTCTTTTCATGATTAATTTTGGGTTTATTTTTTTCAGACTTTTTATTATGTGGCCGTTTGTTTTCGGCATCAGAACAGACTTCATCATTATCACTCAAAGGAACGTTTTCATCCCCAAAAAGCTCGGTTAGTTGGTTACCAGAAGAAGAACGTCTTCTGGGAGCATTTTTTGACACTTTCTTTGTGCGTCCATTATGACTTGAAATTTTGTTGTTGGATGATTTCTTTGATTCTACACACTTGGCCTTGGTTTTAAGTTTTAAAATTTGACCTCTATAGTAAGCATCTAATTTGTCCCACTCTTGAAGAGCTTTTTTGGCAAGAATGTATTTCGTATCGGATGAAAACTCTGGCCGTTTTGGCTTGATGGAGAGAATCACCACATCACTTTTCACAATTCGTTTTCCATCGCTCATTGTCCCCTCTTTCTGTTGGCGTAGATGTATTTAATTCTGAAAATAAATGGTAAAATTTTAGTTTAGGCTTACGATTATTTTGGTTACGCAACTTGTACGTGCTTCAAAACAATGAAATTACTTTATTTTAAAAGAATTGTTCAAAACCAAAGATTGGTGTTTACAACTTTACTGTCGTAAAGAATTATTTTAAAACCCACAGAGAAAGTTTTATGGGAAGCACAGATATCTGAATTGGGATGCAAAACAAATTCATCGAATTTGACAGTTTTCATGAAAGCTTCATGAACAAATATTATATAGTTGTTATATTTAGAAAATTTTATTATTATATGAATAGAATGAAAATGTAAGATAATGATTTAATTATGATATTTCTGCAAACATGTATGCATACATGCTAAATTAATTGGTCAAGCTTAAATGTGAGATCCGTCCATGGTCAACAAAATTACATGATAAGCCGCAAACCATAATCTACAACGTGAGTTTAAGTAGCATCATTTTGGTTATCTCTGACCTCATATTAAATCCTGGACAAAGTCTGACCGACTAATTACCAACGGAAAGAGGTTGCGTGATTTGTTAATTATGGTTAGCACATGTAATTAAGTTGTAAAATGGATTTTTTTTTGTCCTTTGGAAGCACATTCCACTTTTAGAATGATCCAGTTTTGCATTGTTAAATTAAACATTGCAAAATGCAAACGTGTATGGATGTGCCTAAATTGCAAAATCTAGGTTTAATCGTCTAGAAAAAAACAATTGTACTTTAATTTGTACAGTAAATGAATACTTTTATCCCGAATCAGTTGAAAGTATTTATCCAAAAAACTGTTCATTTATCGTACTTCAACATTATGTTCTCGTTTGTTCCAGTAAATTACTATTCTAATTTACAAATATTTACACATAATGGGATGGCAAATAAATGAAAAAATAAATCTGTGTTTTGTCCCATCCAGAATTTGAAACCTTGGGCTGTATTTGTAAGCTAAAAGTTTTGAGAATATTTATTAAAATCTCGTGCTCCTCATTTCTGCTTCAAAATTATTTAGTCTATTTAGTCTCAAAAAATAATTACATGAAACAATAAAAGATGGGCAAAAAGTTTTGATGCAACAAAGGTTAGAATAAATTAATTCAAGATGCGGAAATGGCTGATATTTCCTGTTAATTCCTTCAAAGTAAATGAGAGAATGCATTTGAATGGTTAGTAGCCCTTTCTACTATTTTAAGACAAGCAAACGAATCCAAAATATAGCAGAGGCCAATAAGTCTGCTCCAAAAACATTGGATGTATTGATAGTGCAATTTATCGCAGAATTAAATGAATATTTGGCGTGACAAATGCAATGACAATGCAACTCGCCTCATCTGTCTCACAGTCTACTTAGAAAGCCTTAAATTTCTATGTATAAATTTAGCTTTGCTGATTCAAAATTGTGCCAACTTTAGATAAAATAGTTTAGAACATTAAAATGCAGCCATAAATCATCAATTAAAATCTTGTTTGCGTCATCACTTTTAAACAATTGCACTTTACCAATTTTAACTGCAGACAGTATCCGTAGAGGGAAAATGAGAATGAGAAGTAAATGAAAAATTCCAAAAACAGTACCTCAATGTAATAACATTTTCATTAGAGAGATAATTGTAGTTTTAAATTGTATCGTTTTCCCCATCGATTTGTGGAATCGCGAGTGTTTAGATATCAAGCATCAACAATAAATACTTATTTGTATCAATTTCCCCACTTGAGTAATTCCCATTCTCTATACAATTCAAACAATCTATGATAAGCAAATAATAAGTCACTCACCTTGGACGGCTGTATTAATGGCGTGTCACAAACAATTGACGTTTTATGTGCTTGCTTCCAATTAGACTAATTAGATCCAAAATTTCCAACTTTCTGGACTTTCCGGAATCTATTTGAGCTTGCTTCTTTGTCTTTCGTTACTCCTTACTTACTGTGGTCAAATGTTTGAGGCTGCCACGATATGAGATAATTATAGATTTTAGGGTCTATTTTTGTTTTATTTTCAATTGTTTGCTGTGGTGTGGCAGTGACTGGTAATCCTTGAAATGAGAATAAATCCCACACCAGTTACTTGTTGGAAAGAAGAAACCCAGGGTGTGAAGGTAGCCAACAAACGACTGGAACTAGATCCTTATAATATTACTATTTCCTCCAAGAATCGCCAACAAACAGGATCTCTTGTTAACAGGCATTGAATTTGGTAGCAGAACAATTTGTTGTATTGATTTCGTTGATTTGAGTTGGTTGACAAATAAACGGCATTTAAATTTTACACTTGCCCAAGTGAAAGGGAGAGTTTTAAGGTACAGAAGAGTACCTTTTTGGCATTCGTAAGTTGAGAATCGGATTTCTTAAAACACTCAAGGTTTATAGTTTGTAAAGTTTGGAAACTAATTTTCAAATGTTGTCTCGTTACAATACTCGTGCTACCTTATAATTAGTGACTGTAATTAAACTGGACTTTTTATCAGCTATACCTAGAAATAGCTTACGTATTTTCAATCCTTAGTAATAATCTTCCTATATATATATACACTAAATAAGAGTGGTCCAGTAATTGGTAGTTGCTGCCTGACCACAAAATGATTTAAACTAAACTAACTCTAATAACTACCAACACTAACTGGAAAAGTTTATTAGTGATTTTAGATTATTTTGCCTTCTAATCATTGTACGGATAGCAATTTTTCTATATTGTTGCATTACTGGATGCCCAAAAATTACGCCGCATTGCATTACACTAATTTGTGACGTTAGTTAGCATTGGATGTGAGTTGCATTGGTTGGATTGGATTGAAATAGAATGCTTCTTTGTAAAGGCTTACACAATTTACACGAATGCGAAATGCTAATGGCTTATTATATTAAGCACCGCAACCATTAAAGCCACACATAGTTAGCATGCACTTGTCGCAACTAAGCTCGCACCATTCCACAAACCACTCAAACAGATCTCGAAACCAATTTAACACTACCAGTCCCCATTGTAAAAGTATATATGTATATGCAATTGCTAAGTTAAGGTTACTGGTAGCTTGTGAGCCAATAGTTTTGTTTGCAGATCTGGTACACAATAGGTAGGTTTAAGGGATTGAATAGAAAACCATCAACTTAAGGCTAAATGATCCATGATATAACAAAAAGAGATGAAAAGATAGATGTTTTCTCAATGTCAAACGCCAACTAAACCAAGATCAACCAAAGAACCACATTGTACTAAAATTAACGTTCCTTTCATTTTCATTCGCTTATAAATTGTGCTATGTATGCAATAAAAAAAACCAAATCAAATTAAACTGAGTTGAATAATAAAGTTATACAAGTACACCGAAATTAAGTTTAAAATAACGAATTTTGACCCGAGCCCGAACCCACGCAGTCATCAAAAGGTTGAATATGTCAGAAGAAATTTATGCAAATCTCCAGGTGGTATTAATATAAATATTATTATTATATGTATATAGTATATACATAGAAGATGAATAGCAGAGTTTGATTTGATTATACAAATAATAATATATTATAAAATATCAAATAATTAAATTGGGAATATACAAAATGTAATTAAAATAATCGTAATAAAATAGTTTTTTTTTAATTTTAAGACAAAAATGTCTCTATGACCTTCAGTATGTATTGATTGAAGTCTATAAAATAAGATAAAATAATTTTGACACATTCTTAAATAGTCACGCTATGAATTTCATAATATCAGACTCCAAAATACAGACCAGATTAGCAGAAACGTCCATCCATTCAGCATTATACCTATTTATACCTATTTAAAGCGGTTTTAGAAAAATGCCTATTTTGGCAACCTGTTTCAGTTCGAGTTAGTCAATTAAGCAACCAGGAATATTATTGTATTAAAAAATTAGAAACCAGTTTACACTTTACATAAATAAAGAATACAAGACATTTTCTGGAGCTACTAAATTAAGTTGACATTCAATCTGTTGATGTGTAAATTTTAAGCAAAAATAGAAATAGCATCTTTCTTAAGTTTCAATACTAATATTAATGAAAACTTTTATAATGAAAACTTGATCCCCGGATCTAAATTATTAATGCGTCATTTTATTAATAGTTGTGTTGAGGCAATATGAGACGTTTACTAATATTTCATACCTTGCCAAATTGCTATTCCATTTCATTTACTAAATCTGCTCATTCGAAAATATGTTATGTTATCTGCTAATTATTGCTGTGCCATGTAAGAAACGGATGCATAATCTGTAATAATAGTCAGTTGTGGTTACTAGATCTGGAAACTAGTTAAAATTGATTTTAGGTTTATTTGCACCAAATGCTGATGATGTACAATACAGAGCAAATTGAAACTTTTGTGAATGGGTCATCTACGCAAATTATAAGTTTGAACGTCATCCAAATAATTCAATGATCTATACAAAAAACATTACATCACATTTAAACCGTAATATTTATTTTTCAATAATTGAAAATCATAAATTCGTGTAATATAAATTCAACTAATAAGTGATTCGTTTTAGCAAAAAATCTACCCACAAAAGTCATTCGAAATATATCTGTTAAAAATAAGTCAAGTTCATTTGTCCATGTGTGTTACCGGTTTACATTGAAAAGATGACATTGAAATATAATTGTGCGCATCACACGAGCTTGCATTTCATTGTAATCTTAATCAAACATCATAACTGGAATCAGATCATATATAGTTAGTTCTATGCGGTGGTCAAAAAAAATATTTGGACATGAAGCGAACACTACTAATAGATAAAACTCATAGCATGCTCTTCTTTTAAAGTGTCAAAGCCCTCAGTTTTTGCTTTAGGTACATGATTATATAATCTGCTTCGTTAAGATTCCCTAATCTCAGCCATTTTGGCACACCCAGCCAAATTTTATCCAACATCAGCTTGTTTCTTTAAGCACATATTAATATTTAAAACTGAGACCAAATTGATACGATAAGATGAAGCATTACTTTTGTATCCGAGAATTTTCATACATTCGAAAGAAATTTCACTTTTCATCACCTAAATCAATGATGCGAGGTACTAAAGAACTTTAATGGGAATCACTGTAGTTGATTGATAAGATTATCGTACATGCAAATATTGGCTGCTTAAATAAATGCGTGCATGAGCAATAAAATATTATGTATTATTAATGGTGATCAGTTTACTTTCAGAAGTCGAGTTTAATATACGAGTTCAAGGAAATGTTTGGCATCCTGGAATTTACCACTTGTTTTCAGTGGAATTTTGCAATAAACGATTCATATATAGTTCATATCCTTGATGCATTAATTGATTAACATATTAATAGGAAATTAACTGGAAAATCAACTATATGTTTCTCGTTAAATGCCTTTATTATGAATATGAGATTAAAAATTTACTGAAATTACAGATTATTTTAGATCCCGAGTAGATGACTGCTCAATTGAGCGTTACTTGATTCATAACAGTCTACCTGAAATTGGTAGTAAATAAATTAATGCATTTTATTATCGAAAGCTTGCTTACAAAATAATTGGTAGAGAAGCAGATCACAAATACACACTTAAAAGCATATCTTAAATTAGTGTACCGGGTGGCACGACCGGGTACTCCATTACAGGACTTGTCGGTGTTTTTCTTCCACCATCCCCATCTTCAGTTTTACTGTTATTCTGTAGAAATCTATTTACATGGGTCTCGTCATAGTCAAACTCTGTATTTCTTTCGGAATGGGTAGGAAGGGAGCCGCATGGACTTCCCGGTTGCGACATCCCAGACTTTCTCCGCTCGTATTCTTCTAGAAAGTATGTTTGATTTGGGTGTGAATAACGCCTACCAGATTCATCCTTTTGTCCGAAATGGAAAAGAGAAAGTTGGTCATGAATACTATGCACATCCCCATCACGCTCAGAATTTAATGCAATCCTTGGTGAAGGTGACAAACCTCCATTGTCTGGAGACGTTTTGTTTCGTTTTCGTCTTCTGCATGCTTTTATAAAACAACATAAAACCGGGAATAAATTTTCCAAACATACACATATAATCTTTCAGGTCAAACTGAGCTGTACCAAAAAGGCCATAACACTATTTTGGAATAAGCCTTGTTTGTTTTCTTACCTCGGAAGCATCTCCAGTAAAGATAGCCAAAACAGCATTTGTTTTGAGAGCAATTAAGCCCCATTCGTTGGTTGTCTTGTGTCTAGTTTAGTTTGATTGATTGCCAAATTTCCCAGTTGTTGTATGGGGTTAACGTTATTATTTACGTTTGAAGTGGAGTCAGCTCAGGCCATCCAGGAAATATTTTCCATCATTCATCCAATCCTTGCCAAAATGCTTTGTGAAGCGACGGAGAAGAATTGACATAACCAGCAAAAGTTTATCATATTTCTTTAATGGCTGATTGAATCAAGTCGACACCCTTTAAAAATCATATTTCAATAATATCTAATTAGTGTTGTATAACTTTTGAATCGACTGAACGCAATTTGATTTGAACAAAATACTAAACTAGTAGTGAGATGAGAATCTAAATATATATAGAATTTCCTTTCGATAAGATTTTTAACTGTGGTAAAATAGTAAGCGTCAACATAAAGTATAAATTAACCGATAATTTTTAACTATTGGTACAATACTCGAGGTTCATGAAACTTGCAAGATCGATATACAACCTTTTGAAAGCATTTCTATTTTTTTTATTTCAAAAGTTCGTTAAAATATTTCAATGAACAACTTTGAAGAAGGGTTCATTAACATTATTGTTTGACAAAGTTGGTCAACATCAATTACAATCTTGGCTAATCCTTTGCTATATACATATTTAGATGAGTTTTTCTCAACAGCAATATTGAACAAAATTATAATATGAAAGGTGTGAATTTTCGAGCAGGCGATAAAACTGGATTACATTTGGTTTGTAAATTCTCAACGAGGTGATTGTCCTTTTGCAAGAGAATATACAAAATTAAACCGTGGCTGATGAATATTGTATTTAAAAGTTTTGAATAAACATAAAGAGATTTTTTTTCGACTAATTTTAGTGGTAAAATTTCTTTAAGAAAGTAGAAATGTTTGAAGGTAGAGTAAGAGTTTTAATAAATTGGATTTTAACTTTAAGATACTTCTATTCTGTAAACGGGAGCTTATATGAAATTATTGAAGTTTAATTTCATTATTATTAAAGAAGAGCTTCATTTTTATAAGAATCATTAAGTATAGTTAAAACGTTTGTCTTGTTTTAAATCCGGGTACTTACTTAATTTAGTACTACTACTTTTATTCTACTTGTAAAATTAATTATCAATGATTTATCACACGTTAAATTCAATCCCATTTCCATTAAAAAAAACTACTAATGACATTGTTTGGTTGAAAAATGTCCAATACGAAAAAATCAAGCAACCAAAGCATATTTACAATTTTGATAAACTTATTTATTTGCATATGGAGAAATCTTCTCTTACCGTACATGGTTATTCAATTTTGCGATAAATTTTGGAGAAAAGTCTTTAATTGGAGCTTCTTACAAAAACATATTTTCTACCGGAAACTTCAGTTAAAAAAGTTATTGGCAATGCTTTCGAAAGCAATATTTGTCAGACATGAAATTATTCACACCTCTGCAATTAAGACACTGCCACTTTCTCTGATCATAAACTGCGTGACTAAACTTTCTCTGTGCTCCTAACTACTATATAAATATGTTCATATAGAAAGGAGAAAGTTTGACTGGATTTAACACCTTCTAAAACTATTATGCTATTATGCATCCATAGGACGGACTGCCCTCATTCAGTATGCACGCAAGACCAAATAATAAAATTACCTAACCGTTGACCTTAGACCCGGTAAAATTGGTAACTTACCTGTATATGTACAACATTAGTAAGATGTTAAATGAGTTTGGTGAAAATGCATTCCGGAATAAACATTTCATAATATTGAAAGCCACAACACAGTACAATTTGGCAATAAAAATATTAACTTTTAGCCGAATCAGGTCAAAATTCTAGAAACAAGTTGTTGATCAACCCTTTTCCAGCCCTAATTGGTTGTAATAACAGTTTTGAGTGGCAGCATAACTGATATAACAAAGTTAATTATGCGTCTTACAATTTCAGTCATTACTATATAAATGTGTAATTATATAATGTACATAGTAGTATTATATATTTCATAGCAGTTTTGCTTACTTTTCGTGACAATTGACGAAATGGCAAAGTAAAGTACTCAAATGTGTGAATTAAAAATTGTGGGTTGGTAAATGGAATAAGTGATTTTGTATGCATATAAATATATATGTATATACACTGCATGTAGATTTGTTGTGTATATTAGATTACTTCATTGGACATATGACCATTTCCAGTGTACGAAATGCGACACGCCACAAAGTAATCTACTTTATCTGATGGACTGCCGGATTTCCTAAGAAAAGTCAGCCTGGAGTATTGCAAATCCATAGCACTCAAAAATCACACAAGCACCTGTAGGAATTGCAAGATATCGTTTATACATAAATGGAAATATTATTTTCTGGAATCATACATCAAAAAATAAGTATAAACTGTAGGCAACAGAAGAATATAAAATTAAACATTGTATAGCATCTATATTAAATACATTGTTCTCGCAGGATCAAATGTCTCATTAGTTTGTTTTCACCTTTATTTTTTACATCCATAACAAGCAACAGCTTCCGTATTTAGTCAAAAAATGCAGTTTAAACTATTCACAGAAAAATTTCTCATTTGTCACAATAGATGTTAAGTTTATATAATAAATCTGGGTGGGTCTCATTTTACAGTCGCATTAATACAAACAAACAACGTCAATGAAGGTCACTTATCGCGTCTTTCTTTTTCCTGTTTTACAGATCTTTTGATGACGCGTCTTTATATTATGAAATAAAACATGGAGATGTACGAGTAGTTGTTTTCTTCACAACAAACAAACATGCGTCAGTCAGTTTGCGTTTATTTTACCTCCTGCCGAAATTTTTAGTTAATTAATGTTTACTTTGCCTGACATGTTTTACTTTTCTCTGTCAATTTTGCCCTTCATTCATACTGACTAATTGCCCTTATATTTGTTATCAAAATCATATAATCTCATTCCGTGACAAACAAGCCGACTTTCTTTAGAGAAAGTTACTATAAATTGAAAGTTTTTGTGCAATTGCCACAAAATTTAAAATTCCAAGGCTAATAAAAAAAACAGCGGAAATTATACATCAAATCGTCCTTCGTGTGTTTAGGTATATTGATAATATTTGTATACAATTTTATTAACAAACATTGTTTATTATCGAACTATTTTGAAACTTTGACAGCATTTAATTCAGATTATTTTTTAAATCTGTATAAAATTGGTACTACCAATTTGTCATTATGCACGTGCACCTAACATTTCAATTAAAATTATCCTGTTTCGTAAGAACTATCTGTTTAAAGCCAGTCATTGCTATTCAAATATATAAAATCCCTTTATCGGATAAAGTTTATATCCTGATATTATCAAAATCTGTGAAGTACCAATTTCCGGTCCATTAAGAGAATTTTGGTTTGAGGTACTTAAAATTAGTACTGACTGGTCGTATTATATATGTAGGGCCATCTTATCATTTTGTTTACTCACCAACGCAATCATAGATTGTGAGTCATCTTTATTCATTGAATACTTGTTGTCAGTTGTATAAAATGCTTCGGTTGCAATAATAAATTCACCGAAAGTTGAATCTGTTTCTGTTGGGTCATATAATAGCAAATTATTTGTTGATCTGATCCCAACAAATTTTATTTCAGAGGAACATAATGCAGTTTAATCATAGTTGTCACTTTTGTTTCGTCACAATCTTGGTGCCAATTTTGATGCTGTTGATATTGATTCCAGACTTGTCGGAAGCTGTAGATATCACTGTTTTAAACACTGCCGGAGATCTTAACAATAACTCAAAATCTGCTGTACAACCTATGTTTGTTGAAAAACATTTTAATGTGGAAAATAGTGGATTGTGTGGCGAAGTGAGTTAAATTTCTTATTATTTTTTTTTAATTATTTTAAAGTAAACTTGCAGGAAGTAAATCATCCTCGAAGACATAGAAGACACGGAAAAGGACATAGAAGTTGCCCGTGTCGAAAAATTTTGTGCCCTGTTTGTGGAAGCAATAATCTTAGTTATGCAAATATATGCTACTTAAATTGTGCTAAAAAGAAACTGCCAGGTAAATATTGATAAATGTGATTTTGTGACCGTGCTGAGCTAATTACATATTATTTTCTTTTGCAATAAAATATTAGATTTGGAAGTAGCATACAATGGAAGATGTCATCAAGCCAATTGAGCTAATAACATTGCAGCGATTAATCAAAGTACAAAAGTACAAATCAATACGTGCTAAAACATTATGCAAAAAAATACTAATTTTGCAACAATTTTCAATTCAAAAACTAAAATTCGATCCCGATAAGATGCAAGTATGTATTGGTCAATGTTTTCCGGCATATACAATGCATATCCGCAAATATGCAGAACAATGAATAAATTATTTTGAAATATACATGTAACTTTAGCAGTCTATTTGTTTTATACTTTTTCTACTTCCTCTGCAGTTTTTTTATAATGTTGTCTCATTTACATAAATAAAATGATATTTATTACGCATTTACTTGCTGATATTTATGTATGCAGCTAATTTTTAATCAAGATTCAAACTGTATTGTTTGCATTATAATAATTCTTGTCGCTTTCGATTTCTTTATCATTATTTCATCGTGCTAATTTGAAATATACTGACACTATATTAAACTTTCAAACATTTCCATTTTGCCCCATTTTGTAATTATTTAAGATGTTTCTTCGATGTATGAAGTCAACTTTTAATCAATTAATTTAGAGTGGATTAGATCATATAATTTGAATATTGGGAGCATAGATATTATTTATAGGTATTATTGTCAACAAATTCCAAATTAAAATAACAATGTTCAATTTCCCATTTGCCGTTTATTTAGATAGTGAAACCGTGAGAAAATCGGCAACGCCATTTTACTAATATACTAGTAGCTTTATTTAATGCATTATTGTAAAAATAACTGCTGATAAAATCTATTAGTAGGTTAATATGTGTAGAAAAGGTGCGCTTTGGATGCAATGTTTGAAAAAAGTAGCAATTAATTTCTCTAAGTATGAATGCGAAACTTTGTCGGAAGCGAATCGTCTTCTCACACTTGTATTAGTTGTCAATGTTGCTTTAATTGTTGTTCGTATTAATAACGGAAAACGGAAGAAGGTGGGCTTTTCATAGCATTTCGCAAATTTGTATTGTTTTCTTAAATCTATCATGTATTTGATTCCCTACTTTTGCTCTCGTTTCTTTAATATTGGCAAATAAATGCATTGTTTGAAGATTATGTATTGTGTTACTCCCCCGATTAATTTATTGATATCTCTTTTCACTCTCAGTTTCGTTTTACTATATTTCTGAAGTTCAAACAGAGACAATTGTATGCAGTCGTCTGTTACTACAAGACTCAGATAAGCTTTTCGTGTCACAGATCATTGTCTGTATGAATTTCAACATCTTTCACTGTTTTAATAAGCAAATAGTTCCGCCTCCTTAATGAGTCTTTAAACAGAGTGACAATGGGTTGGATCAATTACTAGAAATTTAAAAGTTTTCAGTGAAATTATTATTCGTTTTCGGATGAAATAATTTTATATCCAATCAAAATAAAAGTTTTAATAAAATGAAGGCACATAGACAATTAAGCAGTGTTTACTTTAAAAGTGTATTTTTACTTGTGTTCATTTATTGGATTAAAATGTGCAATTGTTTGCCATATATTAGCAAAAGGGATGTTTCTTTTCCGGTGAGTGTTTGAACTGTTACTTCATGCGCTAACAAACATGTATTAAATTTTGATGTTAAACCGTTAAATTGATTTCAGAGTATACTAACACCAATGTCAAATAATGGATGGTCTTTAAAATCGTACCCATCATTTAGTAGCTTCAGAAATTCCCTTAAATTTCCAAACGCGCAATATCTAGCAGTGAGACCAGATCCATACAATCCAAGTGGGATACAAAAGAAAAGTTACACACCAACAATAACAGCTCCTGTATTTGGAATGAATTTCAAAGGATATGCAGCAGTTCGAGATTCATCTCAACTTCCGAGTGATAGGAGAAGTAGTAGAGGTGGGAGTGATGCGGGGGACGGATGGGGGGATGATGATGGCCCTGTATGAACAAAAAATTTGTATTTATTTATGTATCGCCTGTTTTTACCTTATTTTTTCATGGTTTAGAGTCTCACTGACACTTTCACTGATTTAATAACCAACAAAGTTAACACAGTTACAACCACAATTACTGGGATCAAAAGTGCAGTAAAAGGAGTAAAGAAAGGAACAGCTCGAAAGCTTGCCAAGAAAATTGAAGGGATTGGAGAATTTGTATCTGCTTTTACCAAAGGTTTATGTGACTTTCTCGACAATATTGCGACTCATATGTGACCAAATAACCTTCAAGACAAACATCGACGCAACAACTTATCCGTCTTCAGACATTATTGTACGTTTATACTACCTAATACTACCTATACAACTGATCAACATCTTCAGTCATATTAGCAAAAATATGCTGAACATTTTTTTAGCAACTTGAGAAAAATTGTAAGTTAGTATATTAATTAACTCGCAGATTTCCAATTAATCGCAATAGTAAGTTTCAGTATTTTTTTTAAATTTTATTTATTTATTTAATTTTTTGCAAAAACAACCACCGACAGATATATGGACAACGTATTAAGTTAATGACAATACAGTATGCTACTGACAAATGAGACAAAAGATTCCACACAGAATGCTTTTCTTTGCATTTTCATGTAATTTTATACTAATATTTGTCAAATACAGGAGCTTCGGGTATATTAAAACACAAAAAAGAGCAATCAAAACATAAGGGAAAAGGATGGTCAAACAAAGAAAATGATGACAATGATGACGATAAAAATTCAGGAGGATGGTCGGGTGGTGGTGGCCGAGGAAATAACAAAGGGCGTGGTCGAGGGAAAGGTGGACGCAATGGAAACAAAGGTCGTGGTCATAGAGGGGGTGGCTGGAAACAAAACAACAACGAAGATGAAGATTACTACGATGATGATGAAAATGACAGTTTGTACAACGACGACACTGGTGGTGGTTGGGGAAGGGATTCTAATAGATGGGGGCGTGGGAGTGGTCGTTGGGGTGGAAGTTGGTCTTCTCAAGGTCGTGGGAATTCTCAAGTTCCTTGGCAAGCAGTTGGAGGATCAGGACAATGGGGAAATAGTCGCAATTCTTGGAACCAATATGGACAAAATCAAAATCAGAATCAATACTATTTTAACAATAATCCTCAACAACAAGGCTTATACAATCAGTACGGTCAAAGTGGCTGGGGCAATTGGCAAGGACAAAGGCCAAACAATAATGGAGGATATCCATCAGGGTCTCAATGGGGGGTTCAAAATCAAAATAGTTGGAGCAGCCAAAATCAGAATGCTGGTTGGGGTTATCAGTCACAAAATCCTCAGGCACAATTTGGACAAAATTCGCAGTATGGTCAAGACACTCAGTATGGTCAAGGCACTCAGTATGGACAAAATACACAGTCTCAGTATGGACAAAATACACAGTCTCAGTATGGACAAAATACTCAATATGGCCAAGGCACCCAGTATGGACAAAATACGCAGTATGGCCAAGGCACACAATATGGTCAAGCTTGGAATGGTACTGGCAGTCATAGTGGACAAAATGGTTGGAATCAGCAAAGTCAAAACGCTTGGAATAGTAATACAAACCAACAAATTCCAGGGGGAAATGCTGGATGGGCTCAGGCACAAGTCAACAATGGTTAACTCGTTAAATGTGATATACTCGAGATCAATCTTTTGTATTTCCAATTTCCTATATGTAAATGTTCAAATTTTTGTTATTTATTTTGTTTCAACGATTAATCTGCACTATGAATCAATCAATAAAAATATTTTTTTAGAAAAAGACAAGATGGCTTAGATTAATTAGAGGATGATACAACTTTGATTTTCATCAGATTAAAAAAAGTGGAGCAATTCCAACAAAAGTGAAATTTGGCCCAGAACTTCATAGATTACAAATCATAAATTCTTATGGTGTCATTATCATTTATCACGCAAATAAATTAAAACTATCAGAAACATCAATGATATTTTACTATTTGGAGACTTTCACATGACCTAGTCTAGTCTAACTTAAATTCATCCTAATTTGAAACTTTGGCGTATCTCTCAAAAAACGACAGGATAATAATATAACCTCCAAATTTTCAGTGACAATATATATATGTCACATGAGATAATTAGTTAGCAGCATGTATAGAGTTTCTTACATGATCTTGGGCAATTTTAAACTGTCATAACTTGATAGATTTTACAATAGTTATGCTACTATTAGTTCCGGCGTATTATTAAGGTGGAACAGAATGTAGGCTCAAATAATAAAATTCAAAATTTCACACACATATCAACCACAAATCCAAGTTAAATTCGGTCACATCGTGTTACAGAGTGGTTAATTTAATGACGGCAATCATATAAATAATGCCATGTACATTACTTTGTTTATGTTGATTGCTGTGATTATTCATCTTAATATAAGTCACATCAGATCATAAATTTAACTCATTTCCTTTGAAGATTAAAATGCCACATACTAAAACTACTAAAAGTGAAATACAACACCTAACCATCCAAGAATAAACATCAAAATGATAGAGATACAGAAATATATAGCTGCTTGTTGTGAATTGCATGCCGTGCAAACATTTTATTTTTTCATGAAAAGGACCACAGTATACTTTTGATTGTTACAGTTTCAGCACATTCACGCGTACTTGAACTAAAATTTAGGTATTACAAAATTTTTAAGAAAGAAATGTCGCATAATACCAGAAAGAAAAAATGTGGTTGCCCCATTATACCAAAACTTTCAAAAGTGTTTTTAACTTTTTCTTGTTTTATGAGTGTAAGTTTGGCAGCATCTTTTTATGGAGTTAGCGAATCGGTATGTATTTTAAAATAATAATGTCTCAATATTTATTATAATAGATAACAATGAGTTGCAATTAAATTTTAGAACGATATAAGATCTCAATTGAAATCCTATGAAATCGATTCTTCTCCTTGGATTGGTTCTCATACTCTTAGATTTACACCGAATCCTTTTTTACATCAGTCTAAAGCAATTCTTCAAGACCCACGAGATACATCCTCATCCTCTGATTTATTTTTAATCAAGTCAACTGCCGAGTCCCCTCTCTCATTAGTTTCAACAACAAATGAGCCTCCAATATTTCCAGTATTAAATGACAATCAAGGAAAAAATTATGATTTTTCTTCGCCACCAAGAAAGAAAAAGCGCAAAAGAAAGGCAAAAATGATTGTGAAAAAAAGGGAACGAAAAACTCGAACAAATAGGAGTAAATTGTATGATCAAAAGAGATTTAGTCAAATTATGTCAAAAGGGAATCATCTAAAATTAAAGCCAAAGAGGCCAAAATTTATTGTTCCTTATCCAAAAGCAAGTCAAAATCACGAGAAAGTCAACAAACCGATGGAAAATGAATTTAATAAAGCAACCATACAATTTCTTCCAATCGATAAAGTTAGTCGCAATCCTGTATTTATGTCAAAAAGTGTAGAAACCACGCCCGCTGCATTCTTGGAATCAACTCCAACAATTTTAAAGTCAACATCTCCTTCTTACATTACGGTAAGAGCTTTTTAAATGTTATCAGCATTTTAATGAACTGATTTGCATGCGAATCTTGGGGTTTCCAGGTTGAAGAGACTCCATCGGCTCCGATAAAAGAAGAAAATGAAAATCCTGCTGGAAATGATACAAATAAAGTATTTTTGAATTATGCTATCAACCCTGATAAACTAAATCCATCATATTTTCGAAACATGATACTAAAGACGATGATGGATAAGTTGGCAAAAGTGGGAGTAGTAACTCACGCACCTTCACTGATATTGCGTGCGAGTAAAGAAACAGAAACTTTGTCATAATTCAACCGAAACAAACGGGATACGCTCAGTTACTTGTTAATTTCTCATTTTTTTTGTATGTACATATGTATATAACTTTATGAATTGATTCAAGTGTTTATGCCATATCATAATTTTGCTATTATTTAAGAAAGAATGCTTGAATTAGATCACAATCGCGGAATCAAATGTACCAAATTAACGTATTTACATCAAAATAAACTGTTTCTGATAATATTACTTTTGTTTACTCTTGCATGTTTTAAAAAATCCAAAAGGAAATCAGCAAAGGAGCTTCTACACATAATAAATACAAATAATAATAATATACATATGCAAGTATAAACTATATATTATTATCTCCTACTTCTTACGAAATAAAAAGATACTAAACTTCCGTGCTGCTCTTTAAGATAGAGTTGGGAAATTTTTGAGAAGTGTGAATGTGCAAACGATGTGAAGTGTTAACAAACATATTCATAATAGGTACTTAATGCGATAATTATGCTAACTAATAAGATACGTAACTGATGCAGGTGGTTTATTTTAATCAACGAAGCAAATATTTGAACTAGTTTAATAATAATGCTTCATGCAATCTCTAAAGATGAAATTGAGGATGAATCATTCAAGTGGAGAAAATAAACAGAGATATTTAACTCATTTAAACAAGTCTTAATAAAATGAGACGGAATTTGGTCTAATTATTTACCTCATAATTAAACGACAAATTGCGATTTGAATGATAATTTTACAAGGAAGGGACTATTTATAATATGTTCACGCAATATTACATGATCCATTGTTTTTAAAACAAATATTGAATCTATTTAAATTTTTTATAAGATAATTGAGTTATTAAATACTTATAATAGCGAGAATATCTAGTGGGAACACTAGTTTAGGATTTGGCTTGTTAGGACAGCAATACTAGAATAATTTCATTTTGGCAGAATCCAGAAAAATGGTTAAAATTTTGAATATTTGCTGCTTTTTTACGCTTTATTTGGTCATTTGTGCATTTTCAAAAACTTCCAGTACAATAAACTTCAAAGCCAGTATAGTAAGTAATTCATATAAAATAAAACACTTAAAAATGTAATCATTCAATCACAATAATTATTAAAGTCTGCTGGTCCTGGAACGACCCATATTTTGATGGAAGATGAACCCAATTTAATATCAACAAATTCATTTAACACCTCATTGTACAGAACAGTAATATTTTTTATATCGTTTGGGTTATTTTTTCTAATTAAAATAGTAACTTACCTAAATAAATACAGAAACGAGGAATTATATGGAATAAATTCAAAAAGATTAAGAAAGGAATATGGTCTGTAAAAAGGAAAATGTGGAGAATCAAGACAAATGCTGTTGAAATCATCAAAGGTACAGTAGTTTTAATGTTTTATTTTACATACATACTTTTGCCATTTTCAAACTTTAGGGAAAGATCACTCGACAGCTAGACCTCAATATGAAACAACTGCAGGATCATGGGGCTTCTTTAAAAAGCAACAACAGCCAAAACGGTCAGAGCCATTACTTAGTGGGATTCATGGCCCACCTTACGCAGAAAGCAATTCAAATGTTGTGCTAGCTCCAGAATCTGGAACCGAATGGCAAAACAAACTCTTTCGGAATGGTTCAAGTACAAATCTTAGTTATGCAGATCTTGTTGCTATTTATAGTCTTCCGATTAATATGAATGCGGTCTTAAACAAAATAAGAGAAAATCAGGGAAGAAAATGATTTTGAAATTATTAAAGAACTCATGATCAGATTGTTGTCAATGCAAAAAAAATGTATGTGTATGTAAAAAAAAAAGTTTATAACTAAAAGTATCAACAGTATTAAAAATTTTCAAAATGATGCTGAAATACTGATTCTGTTCCACCCCTTAAATTGCTGACTTTAAGACAAGCTTCGTCCACAGTTTGAGTCATTGGTCGAGGTCCGCAACTAAAGATTCCAAATTTGGATACCTATACCATATACAACATACAGAATCGATGACGCATTTGTTACACTTTATTTAACACTGTTGTTCTTACATTAGGATGAATTGATTTTAAAGTCTTGAAAAACTCGACAAAGTTGGGTCGACCAAAGTGGGTCACGCTTTTGAGTCCAGTGAATAAAGATCGGTTATTAATTTTTTGAAAATGCCTTTCAAAAATGTACTATAAAGCATAAATTTTATAAAATATTTTGTTTCTGATGAAATACATTAATTTAAAAAAGCATTACCAATAACACAGTTCTCAGATCAAATTTGTTATAAATTTGTGTTATAAACAAATGAACTGATATTAACTTGTTGTCTTCCACATCTCTGATAATGTCAATGAGCCATTCAAATTGCTTTTGAGTTTTCGTCACTTCATTCGTAACATTTAATTAGTTAAAAGCTTCAAAGTTTAAGTAACCAAAAATTTTTGTTAATTACCCCAAAGAAAGTAAATCTTTTTACATTGTTTAGTGTTGGGGCTGTGGGCCACACCTAAAGGTGAAAGGCATTTAAAATTCATAAGCTCCTTTTTTTGCATGAAAATTTACTTTTTAAAATTGAAGCAAACGGCGTGACACCAATTCCTCCTCCTATGAGAACGGAGACCTCATAACGCCACCAATCGTTATGGCCCTGACCAAAAGGTCCATCTAGATACAACTTTGGAAGAGACCTTAAACAAACAAAGTTTATAACTTAATATAATTTCGTTTGTCAGTAAATAACCTTTCATAAATCTGCCTGATATTTGCAGTAAAGGGTCCGACAGCTCTTATGTGACAAGATAAATGAGGCTCATGAGGAGCAGATGAAAGCGTGAATGGGTGAAATTCGTTTGCGCTAAGTGCTGCGGTTGCAATTCTTATCCATTGCCCAGATTGATATTCGAATGAAGCAGGCTTTGCAAATTCTAATTTCGTCACATCTGAATTTTATCAAGAGGAATTTTAAAGAATTTGATTGAAATTTTAATTTTAACTTAAAATGTCTCACTTGATGGTAAAATTTCAGCTCTGATTACAGGGATTTCAACTTGCTTTCTTCCAGCAGAAACTAATTTATCCATCACGAAAAATACCAGTGGAATACATAAAAAGTTGAAAAACAAAGGCTCCTGAACTAGTCTTCCACTTCCGTGAATCAACATTAAAATGTACCATAATGGATATGTATTATGGGTAATCCAAAACATGCGAAATGCAAATGATCTTGCATAGTTTGTCGCAAATGCGTAAATTAAAGCTCCAAGAATTACCAATAACACTCCACTTAATCCAGTCACAGTTTCAAAAGCCCAATAATGAAACTTTGGGAGAATATGAGTCCTTGTAAATATTAACAACAAAACAAGTTAAATAACAATTGGTAAACAATAGCTGTGGATGCAATTACGGTCTATGATAATCTCTGAAAAGACAAGTGAGATCAGATGCGGTTTGTGTAGAAACGTGGTAAAAGTTGATGGAATGTCCAAAAATGTGGATGGCCGAAAATACAAGCCCCAGAATTGCAATGTATTTATGCATGCTGATAAAACTGTCGAATGGAATGAATCGATGCAAAAATGTTTCTCTAAGACGAGTAATTAAATTACGACACATCGTAATAAGTAGGGTGGCATAGGTAAACATTATAGCGGACGCTGCGCCGCGTGTGACAGTAACGCCATAGCCTGCAATTTGCCTGAGACCTCCATGTTCTTTCTCCACAGAATACACTGTAAGTATACATATGCATTTTAAAAAAAAATCAAATGACAGCTAAAATATTTATATACCGTATGCTCTTTCGAAAAAGACAGCCAGAACAATCAATGTGTACATAGTTCCCCAGAAAAGTTGCAATCTGTATAATTCAATCCATCTGGATAACGGACCTTGTGAGATTGGAGAAGTAATTGTCACATTCGACTTTTCTATATCTTTCACACCGGAATGACTTTGTTCGCCTTCTTTTTTCTCTAATGACTGCCTATAATTAAATGTTATAAAACTCAATAGTAATAGTTTTTAAACAAAGTAGTGTCCTACATTCCATAAATGCTGTAAACTGTTGCTCGTGCAGTTTCATGCATACTTTTGCGATTTCCTTTACTTTGTTGAGATTCTGGCACATTGACACCTGAAAAGTTTAACTGTGCATATCCCAAAGTGTCTTTGTATTCATTCATTAGATGTTGAAAGGATTCCAATGTTATCGCTGACTTTAAGAAACACTAATTAATCGATATGTTTGATTACAGTTTGCATAATTTTGCTTAGCATACGCCAAATTTGAGACCTGCTTCTTCCAACATGAGTCTTGTCATATTTTCAACTTCTTCCTCGTTGACATCTGCATTTGCAGCTTCCACCATTGATCTTACCATCAAATTAAATTCTGCTGGTGAAAGCACGCCACTTCTGTCAATGTCGTACATCTCAAACATCAAGCGAGTTTTATCTGGAATTGTTTAACAAAAAATATCCCTGTTCTCTCTTGACTCTCTTTGAAAAGAATGTCATATTTTAACCTGTATAGCATTACCTTCCGCAGTCCCTTTGGCAAAAATGACGAGCATGTCTAGAAATTCTCTGAAGCTGATATAGCCATTTTTATCCCTATCGATCAAGTCAAACATCTGCAAAGAAATATTACAAATATTAACTCACAATATGTACATTACATATTTTAATCACTTCAAAACCTTTTCTATAAATTGCGATTCTGCTTTCATTCCTAAAGTATTTGCAAATTCTGCTTTTGTTAGCTCCGTTTTAATGACTTCACGAATAAGTCTTGGGTCGAGCAGTTCAGCTTCTCCTTTTGGTTGATCAATTGAAAAGGCTTGAGCAAAAACAACTTTAAAGAAATTCTCCAATTTTCTCAAACGTTTGTCCTTTGTTACTGCAGCGGCTAAAGATTGATGTAACGCTCCAGTGCTCTCATGAAAATTGGCTTTTCCTTGAAATCTTATTTGGAAATAACCAATTTAATACGCTAATTCTCAATAATTTAGTCAACAACCTTTGCTTAATTTGTTTGATGAATGCACTACGAAGGAGTTTTCCTTCAAATGAGAAAACGCAGTCATATTCCTTTGGATTTTTTAAAACGACGTGTCTTCCATCATTTACGAGGATAATGTCCATTGTATCAACTCGCGAGAGATCAACACTACGCAAAAGTTCTCCTTTATGAGATCTTACTTCTAGAATTCCTTTAGACGTTAACACCAATACAACTGTACGTGTCCCTTCTTTGGTTCCCAAGTACTCTCTAGCTAAATTTACATTAATATGTAAACGATTGCAATTTTATTTTTAAAACAATTATTAATTCACCAGCAATGGGAGCGTCATAAGATCCACTGATGTCTTTTAAAGACGTTCGAAATTTCTTGCTAATTCTAAGAGCTTCATCTTTCTCTTTTCGACGAAACGAGGCAAATATTGGAACTGAAGATGCAATCACTACAAATATTAAAAAAAATCATGGACGAAATTATTTCATAGCTGTTGCTGCTTTCTTGTTAAACCTACTTATAATGGCAACGCCAACACTGGTGAAAGTCACAATGTATGAAATTTGACTTCCATCAAAATAATCGTAAGAAGAGAGTTCTGTACACTTTTCTACAGGAGTTATTTCGGAATCCAACTATTTACAATATACTGATATAATTTAAAGTTTAATTTTATATAAATAAATATATACAATATATACCTGCGGAAAGTGATAGCAAGTTGTAGGCCCCGAAATCGAAACCTTCTCTGTTTGATTGTCAAATGTATAACAAACTCCAGTTTGCCAATTTTTTTCAGCAAAGCATTCTGGAGATTTTTGTTTAAATTCTAAGATAAAAGTTTCATTATATCAAATGAAATTTACGAATAAAAATTAACATATATTATTATTAAAACTTTTTATACCTTCAGTTGGAACTCTGAAAGGATTTTGTTGAATGTCTTCTGGTAGCATGCGAGTTACAGAGACAACCAAATCGAAAACTTTGATAGTTTTAATTCTGTTTAATTGAGCATTGGAAAATCTCACGGTTTTCCATTTCTTGTTTTCAAACCAGAATCTATCAGCATCTCTAATTCTAGTAAATTGGTCTTTGATAATGGCCCTGAACAATTGACCTGGTCTATATGTAGTTTCTAATATTCCCCCGGTCCATACATCAATGTTATCCCATAGATATTTCCCCGTGATATTTTGTCTGTGAAGTTTTTCCAACGCTTCTACAACTTTTGGAGGAGTCGAGGATTTGGTTTCTTCTCTGAAATCTTTCACTGATACGATTTTCTTTAAACCAAATGCAGCTCTTGCTGTATTATAATCCGGAGTCCCATGATCTCGACCTCTTTGAATGTTTATGCTCATTAAATCCCTCCTGGAAAATTCCAGTGGCCCAAAAACTCGGCCTCTTAAATCATCCACAATCATATTGTCTTCTCTTTCAGATTTTTGAGATGCCATTCCCTAACAGTTTAGATGCTTCATGTAAGTTAATATAATATCTGTAAAATGTTGTTTAAATAACTCTACCATAAGCAAGCGATCAATATCTGAAAAAGAACGATCATCATCTCCCAAACAAATATCTGGACTGTGTTGCATTAGCAAGGGTTCCTAGCCAATTTAACCAGCAAAATTTGATATCTACAAAATTAGGCGAACAAAATTTGATATTATTTATTTACCTGAGGCCTCCAAAAGATGTTGCATGTTCTAATTGCTCCCAAACTTGGTTTTTTGATTATTTCTTCATCAGTTTTGGAATCACTTCTGTGCCCTGGACCAATTCCAGCAAATGACAAAATTTTACATTTTGCACAAGCATAATCTCGAATGTAAGCTCCGGGAGTGACAAGAGTATGACCAAATCTACAATAGTAAGCCCAAGTTAAATACTTTGATCGATCAGTATGGCAAGTTATATGTAAATAGCTTCAAACCTCATTGCAGCAGTTTGGAAAAATTGTTCAATTTGGGGCTAATTTAAAAAAATACTTAAAAAATCAAACAGTTGTGTCTATTTTACATACATCAATGGTTGGATCATATCCTTTGTATTCGTCCAGTGATTCTCCAAGCCACTCTGGAAGCCAATCGTAGACGACTATATGTTGATACGTTCCAATCACCCACTTTCTCGCTTCCTGAAAAATCCTTTCGCCACTCCATTTTGGACGACTTTCATGTAAATATGTTGCAATTATATTGTGCCATCTAAACAACATAACTCCAAAGGACAACAAAAAAGCATTCTCGTTCCCTCGAGGATTTCCAAGAACTGTGATTTAGCATAAACTCTCTTTAGATATCTTTTTCTCTAAAATGATAGTATGTACGAAGTTCTAACCAAAAAATCGTTCTACTTTTGCAGTCTCATGTTGTTGAACCCATTTATCATGAAATGCAGGAGGGGGTGGATTTGCAAGAGGCAATCTCAATTTGTTAATGGCCGGAAAATACCCTTTATCATCGAAGGATGCAAGAAGACCATGTTCAGCCAAAGATCCATTTGGATGCGTTCGTAATACATCAGCCCAACCTTTAAAAAAGCATTGATTATATGAATATTATGAATTCAGGGAACAAGTTCAAGCAAACATGAGCATTAAATTAGCCCACCTTTCGAAGTTCCATAAACAAGTCCTCCGTCAATCCATGGGGTAATTTCATTTAACTTTGAAATTATATTTTTTAAATTCCAGTTTTGAAAAGAATTACATTAAATGTTTATCTCAAACCTGCTGTCTGGGATTTCCTGGAGAATGTCCAGTACTTTGTGCCCACCTCGATCTTAAGAATGGCATATGAAATTTTCCATTCTTTGGATCATTCTTTTTAGAAAATTCGTGATCTTCAGGGATTGGTACATTAAAATATTCTGGGGGACAACCTGGTCTTTGAGCATCTAAAATTTCTTCCACTACTTGCTGACCAAAGTAGACCAAAAATGCCGTTTTCCCAGTTTTTGACCCACAAGCTTGAGTGCCCTCTGAACTTTGGGGATCATTTTTAGCACATCCAACTTTTCGTTTCATCAACGAACTAGCAATAAATGGATTTATTCTGTTCCCTTCAACGGGCTCATAAGTTCCGTCTTTGTAAATCGGCGGAACTCTTCGTAATAGTGGAGTGTCTATATATATGTTGTTGTTCTTGTTTTTTTAAAGTGTAATTGATTTTATTATTTTCTTGGAATTAAACTTACCAACTGCTCCTAAATCTACTTTGAATGGATTGTTGAAAAAGCCGTCATAAGTTTGGAATTCTGGAGGAGTACTATCATTGTCTATATTATCATGTGGATTGTCTGCAAATTGGCATTTCTTGAATTCCGATTGAGTTACAAGAAATTGTTCCACTTCATGTCGTTTTGTGTAAAAATAGCAGCCATCAATAAGCCAAGAAATTAGATTTAGTTTGTCTTCTCTTTTTCTCCCAAAAATCCATTGATGAGGCGTCGGCTTAACTGAAGCTTTCGAATTTTGATTGTCTGGCGTATTAGCAGAATCCGGAAAATTTATAGGTCCATTTGGCACATCAGGCCCTGACCACTGATCTTGAGTGTCAGACGATTTTTTTGGAGGATTAGATTGTTTAATAATTCTATGTCTATTTTCATCTGTTATAAGATTTGTTTATTAGAAAGTGATTTAATTGTAGCAAAACTATTTTACTCTTATTAATTACCTTTTTTGACGTATTCGTCATAATAATCCTCTTGTCCATGTATATTAACTGGAATATGCAAAATATAAACGACTAGAAAAAACTTGAATAATTTACTCGTAATCATTTTGAATTAAACTCCAACTGAAATTATTTCTTAATGCAATCTGTATATTCACTATTTTTCCTCATGGTTCTAATTAATTAATGCATCCGATTTCCATACCGCATTTGTCTACAAACTTCCTTAAAATTAACCGCAAGCAGATATCAAATTTTAACTATCTGTATTGGTTTCTCGTCACGTCTCATTAATTTGTCTCACTTTGTCTGTCCGGTGGTAGTTTTGTGGAGCTTTGTTTGGAAGTGTGGCGTTGGTAGCGTCCTCTTTTTTGTGCCGGGAATATTTGCTTTTCAAATATCTTCCCTTTCAACCACGTTCTTGCGGTTCTGTTAGTTCCAAATTATAACTTCAAAATGGTAAAACTCAAAAATTACTTTTCAAAATTAAGGTCGCCAAATTATCTTGTATTTCCCCCCACAGAGTACCAACAAGAAGAAGACAAGAAAGTTGAGAGGACACGTCTCTCATGGACATGGACGTATCGGTAAGCTTTTTTCAAGTTTAAAGCAGCAAATAGCTCAGAATTGGTTAATGTTATTTACGTGTATTTTCTTTTGATTTAAAGGTAAGCACAGAAAGCATCCCGGAGGTCGTGGTAATGCCGGAGGTCAACATCACCACCGCATCAATTTCGACAAGTACCATCCAGGATACTTTGGAAAGGTAATGTACAAAATCATTTTTTTTTAAATTACGTAATATAATATTGAATTATTTGATTGTAGTTGGGTATGAGGAATTACCACGCTCGGCCCATTAAGAAATTTTGTCCAATTATCAATCTGGACAATATTTGGAGCCTTGTAAGCGAGCAGACTAGACTTCAATACAAGGGACACCCCGAAGGAAAGGCCCCAGTTATTGACTGTATTAGGGCTGTAAGTCGCCAACACATAAATAACACATTTTCATCATGGTTAATCTATTTTTTATTCTTAATTTTGAAGGGTTACTACAAAGTTCTCGGAAAAGGTGTTCTCCCAAAACAGCCCGTCATTGTGAAAGCAAAATTTTTCTCCCGCAAGGCTGAAGAAAAGATAAAGGAAGTGGGAGGAGTGTGCGTGTTGCAGGCTTAAAATGTACTCTTTTTACGGGACTAAAATAAAGTTGTTAAAAAATCGAACCCAAAAGGATTTTTTGAAAGTGCTTTCATTTGATTTAGTTTAGCTGCATATAATTTTTATGAGAATATCAAAAAATGGAACAAATGCCTCGTGTTAAGAATTTAAAAATATAATATAGTTGGGTGACCATGTTAAAGGACAAATAAAAATGTCTCGCTGCTTCATATTCATATGATAAATCATATCCATTGCAATTGTCGAAGAAAAGAAGAAACAAAAATTAATTTTCTTCTTCAGTAATACGGAATCCATATTGTGTAGAAAACACGAAAATTGATTGGTAATATCAAGTTAGCTCATGTGCATTTGCACAAATAAATACTTCTCTCAAATAACCCTTTGCTATTAAAGTTATGAAACTCCACAAGAAGCCTTCTTGAAGAAAGTACAAATTGAGACGATTCGTATTACAATATATGTATGTAAAATATTAATTGGTCTTATAATAATGAAGTATAGTTTTGAAATTAGAAAACATAATCTACCTATAGCCAGCAACTATTTAATACAACACCCGTGCAAATAATTATAGCTCTCTTTTGTCATTGGAATAAAATGCTATTTAATTATTCAGATTAATTTCCTTTCTAAGCATATAGCCATCTTAAATATCTATTATGCGTTGTCAAATATGAAAATTCTCTCAAATGAGAAGAAAGAGTCTTTCAAAAACTATGAAGGTTAAAAATTCCCCACTTTATGGGTTTTATGAAACATCTAATAAACCCCAGAGGGGAAATAGCGGGGGACTCCAGCAGCAGTCTGACTGTTGCTCTTCGTTTTGGAACTGGAAACCTAAAACGGATTACTTGGCTTTGAAGCTTTTGAGAGAATGGTCCATCCACGGGACAAAATATGTGGTACAGAGAGAAAGACACATGATCGACAGGTTTTCTCACTTTCTTTCATTTTTTTGCATACTTGTGGTATTTATGAGGTATTTATGGGGCTAATTTTTCTATAGAGTGTTTTGGCTGATTACGGTACTTTGCTCTGTGGGTGTTGCAGCTTATCTTAGCTATGCCGCTGTTAAAAAGTACCAATCCAGTCCGGTAATAGTGGCATTTCAGTCATCTCAGATATCCGTGTCTCAAGTCCCATTTGCAGCAGTGGTCAGTTAATCTTATTAAAATATTGTAAATTAATCAAGTAAAAGTGTTATCATTTCAGACAATTTGTTCGAATAATCACTTTAAGAAAAGTGCCCTGACGAAAGCATTTGAGTAATATAAGCATTTTAGTATAGTTTTGAAATTGATAAAATTATGGATGCATATTTTAGGGTGGTGGAAAATAAAGATTCTAAACACAATGAAACGGAAATTAAAAAGAATTTCATATTGTTAAGAGAATTGGAACACATTTGCAGGTAAAAAGAGTCTTAATTGTTTTCGTCGAGAGTCAAGTCTTGTATTTTTGCAGTGCTACAAAAAGCTTTAGCACAAAATTCAACTTCTCATTAGATGAAACAACAGTCAACTTGAAAAATAGATTTGGCGACCGTAATTATGGGACAGATAAAACGATATCTGAGGAATCTGCAAAAGAGCATTTGAAATATCTATACGAAGTAAATAATTGAAACTTTGAAACATATTTATTTCCAAATTGAATGTTTTTTAAACTTTAGTCCACGATAAACTGCAATGACTTCATCATGGAGTGCTTGTGGCAGGGTCAATCTTTTGACTGCGCAAGATATTTTGTCCAAGTGGTGACGGACTTTGGGCCCTGTTGCTCCTTCAACATGATGCCTCTCCACATAATGTGGGGCCAAAGGTGGGTAATTTGAGACTGTCTCATTATTTTCACATCTAATTTCTGTATTGTTTGGTTTCATTATTTTTAACAGTGATGAGAATAATAGTATAATTTCAAACCAAGACCGATTATTGTCGGAGAACGAAATGGAAGGATGGAACAAACTACATTTTGATAAAAATTTGATCAAAAAACTAAACACCAAAGACAAATATCCTTTTCCGCTAAGACAAGAAAAAGCTGGGCAAAGTGCTGGCCTCTCAGTTCTTTTGCGCCCACAAATTGGCGAATATTTTTGTACCAGTCATAATGGATACGGATACAGGGTAATTATTTAACAATAGGCAACATTTTACTACTAATTTTACATTTTCTCTATAAAGATGTTTGCTCATTCACCTATCGAAATGCCTCATGCGTTAGATTTTGGCCTTGCAGTTGGAACGAACACAGAGATGTTCGTGAACCTTGCAGCTGAAGTGACAATTGCTGAAAAAGACATAAAAGATATTGATTATGTAAATCAATCAATTAAATCTTATTAATATACATACTTGATTTTGCATTTCGTTCAATACGTATAGAGAGACCGACACTGCTATTTCTCAGAAGACATGAAACTGGCAAATTTTGCCCACTACACATCAACCAATTGTTGTGATGAATTGATCACAAACATAACAATTGGTCGATGTAATTGTATTTTGTATGACATGCACAGTAAGATGCATTTATTTAAAGCATTAAATATTTTACTCTAGATTGATGTTTTTTTTTACAGCAAATACTGCTAATGTTTCTTACTGTGAAAATGAGAATTTCACATGTGCGGAAGAAATCAAGAGTAAGTTTTGTAAAAAAAATGAATGGTTAATAAAATTGAGACTAATTTTTTTAGAAGAAATCGGGATAATGGGAACAAAGCATTTTTGTGGAAAATGTTTTGCAAGTTGCAATCGTATAATTTACAACACACAAACTTCATCTTTTCCAATTCGTAAAGATGTGGATATTTGGAAATCTGGAAATTTGGAAAATTGGTACAATAATGTAAACCGTATGCATCTGAATATAAGCCCTTGTCCAAAAATTCAGGTCAGGTCACAACGTCTCAATTCTACATGTCTACTTTGGGTCTGATTCTGTGTATACAAGAGTTCGAAAACGCATGATAACTTTCAATGAGTTATTTGGTAAATATTCAATAATAAAATTACAACGTGTTTTTAACTATTTTTGGTATTCAGGATCAGTTGGTGGATTACTTGGACTGTTTACTGGATTTTCAGTAATAAGCCTAGTTGAGCCAATCTATTATCTATATCGAGTGTTGACAGCCCCAAAACAAGAGCTTGATGCAAGTGACGACGAAGATGAAGATGAGGAGATTGATTGAAAATAAAGCTCAGGGAAATATAAGAATACATATACCCATGTAACTGCATACATATACATACAATTGATCTCACCCACTTAAATTTAATTTAATTAATGGCATGCAATTAATTACTGTTTTATGTCTTTTAGGAAATGCAACAAAAATTTGCCAAATATTAGGTTAAGGTCTGTTATGCACTGAAAGTAGATTACGTTCATTTGTCATTATATTCGTCCACAATATTTGTTTTCATTCACAAGTATTAGTATTGTCTTGTATGAACCGTGAGATTTTTATGTGCTGACTTGACCTTCCTCCCTGCAGTGATTTGCACAGACTTCTTTAATGTCAAAAATTAGGCATATTATATACAGTTCGATTCTTTCATGTCTAATTGAAATGACCCTTATCAGGAATTGCAAATATTTATATTGACACAGGCAATTAGACTTTTCTATAAACCAAAGATTGAATTCTTGTTACTTTTATTGTCTCAAATGACGATACTTCATACATTCACTAAAAGCTGTAGATATTTTTTAGTTTCCTGTTTGGCTTGCGTACATAATGGGAAGCAAAAGAAGGCTTATCCCATCACAATATTTGTGAGAATGTTGAGCAATTAAAGGCTCATCTCAAGTCCTTTAATAATAATAATTATTGGAACATGTAATCATATACCTAATATACTTTTACTAAATTGTAAAGGTTTTGTTTTATTGGTCATCGTGTAAAAAATAATTAGGTTTACAAAAATCTAATAAACTTTTCACTCTAATTTTGTTTGTTATTTTTCGTTAAACAAAGGTCAGCAATGCATGCAACTAAACGTTCATGGACAATATCCAACAATCCAACTAGCTGAAGTGTGTTGTGCAAATGTTTAGTTTTATTTTGACAACTGTCCACAAAAGAAGACACTAACTTTGAACAACAACGACAATGTTTCTACCCAATTTAAGTCGGCATAAAATATATTATATTATATTTTTCATCGTGCAAATTCAAAAATTTGTGAAATGTCAAAATTCTTCTAATACTGAAACAGTTTTAATATCCAATAACGCTTCCACAGATTCGACATTATTATTGAATACAACAAAGAAAAGCAACAACGAGTCCCATTATGAAAATATAAACGTGTCCTCTACTTCGTTACCATTTCCCCAAATTCCTATTACTTTAAGAGAGATTTTATCCATTCCTCAACAAAATCAGAATAGTGACAGTGATGAATCAACTTGGAAAACTTTTGAAAATTTTGACAGTGAAAGAAGTCGAGACCATCAAAAGGAGCCTCAAACATACCTTACATCAGACAGAAGAGAAAGTTTACCCGAGAGAGTTCTTGGAAGAATCATTAGTTTTGGCTCAAGAATCATTTCAAGATCTCTTGAGCTTGTTACAGGCCAAAGGGCAAAAAATGGAGATTCGAAAAGTGAAAGAGATTTTGGAACAGCCGTTGGTGCTGTTAAAGACGTTAGTCAAGAAAAACCGAGTTTACATGACATGGTAAAAAGAGTTAATCCGGTATGTGGCTAAAGTACTAATTTATTATTGATCAAAATTGCTTGTGAATAATAATTAATTTTATATCTAGATCACAATAATAATTGACCGATTTATGGCCAAGCAAAATAAACTGCAGAGATGGAGAGAAGTAAAAGATGCATATCGTAAAAAGGAGTTGGAAAGAAGAGTAGATTTTTTCAGTAATAGTTCTGGTGACATTATGACACGACATGTCAGAAATGCTTTAAAACGACTAATCAACAAATATGAAAAGAATACGGATACGATGCTTTTGCTGACAGAATACAGAAGGCAGAGAATGCAGAGATTTTTAGAAATTCCAATAATTTCATCAATTTTGGGAAATAAAAAAGATGTCGATGATAATAATAAAACTTCGGAGACGACAAATCCATACCAAGATGACAACGATGAAGAAGCAGTGGCAAGAGAAATACCAAATAATAATTCTCGCAGTTTGAATCCAATCACTATCATATCCCGTCAGCTTGTAAGATTTATTGAAAACTTTGTAAACTGATTTTCGATTGTAGTATTAACATTATAAGTAACATTAATTTATTATTTTTTATATCATTATTAAACAATATTACGATAAAATATTAATTTGTTTTTATTAATAATTGGAAATCTTGATCTCATAATTTCATATACAAATAAAATTCCACCTGAAATTAAGCCAGATAAAAGAATGAAAAATATACCGATAAAATGAGCAATTTTAAGTATGCTTGGCCCGTTCTCTTGGTCATTTGAAACTTGGGTTCGGTTCATTGCTTTTTCATAATCGTTTCTTTCTTTTCGAACGTAATTCAAGTCCATTTTGATCCATTGATCAACCAATCCCATTTGTATTGCATTCCATATCGACTTGTCAAGATTTTTAGAGAACACAGCTTTCTTTTGATAAATCTGAAAATAAATGCAAACTTTAATAATTTGATTGTCCATTAAATCTATATGTAAATAATATACCAATCCATCGTGAAGAAAGAAAGTTTTTGAAGTGGATATTTGAAGGGGACTCCGACCATACGAATCTGTGAGATTCCTTGCGCTAATATAATCTGAAACTCCAAGCCAAAGACAACAACATGAGTCTTCATGAACCGACTTTTGAAGACAGTCTAAAGCATCGGGATAAAGGATAAACATCCAGCTTTTGAAATATTTTCTTAAATATTGGACTAGTTGATGAACGAAAAAGGTCATAAGCCGCTCCGCCTAGAACAATTGATTCATAATCAGCTTATTCCTTTTTTATAGTTTAATAAATTAATTTAAATTTACAACAATAAATATACCTTTTCCAATGACATTGAGACCCACAAGAAAATGAGACTGGCTCAAATCGTGAAACGTTTCAGGGGCCCAAGTACTGATTGGAAATGCAATTACAGCCACTAATTTTGCTCGATATGTATTTGTCATTATGAGAGCAAACATGAGCCACAATCCACAAAAATGTTGAATGTAGATATTTTTTAGTTTGGAAGGAGAAAATGAATCTTGTTCCAAAAGAGTGCTGTATACATACGTAATAATTCTATGCATAGGCCAAGATGATGATGCACTTACACTTGACACTTTTCGAACTCTTTCAATGAGAACTTTGAGTATAGTAATTGCAAATAAGGTTGAAATTAAAAACAATCCCCAAACTGCCTTCGAAAACGGCCAGAAAATGGCTTTGGCTGAAAAGTATTTGTTTGGCTTTCTGCAAACAAATCCCATTTGTTCATAGGATAATGGACCCGACCATTCTGTCATATATTGATGTTATATATTGTCCAAAGTAGATTGACCCAACGACATATTGGGACAACTATATATTTTTTTTTAATTATGGCAAGTCTCATATTTTATATGATGACGATTTGATTGACCATTTCTTGTCCTTTTGGACTATGAATGGTTTCAATCTGTCGCTGGGTCAATCTGTCTGGCCAATATGACGATCTTCCCTGCAAATTTGTGCCTGGAATAAATTTTTCCAACGACAAAGGCCATCTCTGCATGTTCGTAAAATACGTCTCCGACTGCCCCGGACCAGCTTCCATTTGCTAATCTAACTCCTGTACTTCCAGAAGAAGAGGAATAAAACAGGTCATGAGTAAAATTGAACTTTTTCATCGCAATATCAATCCAATATTTATAGTAGCCTCTCTTGAAAACATATTTCCCATGTTTATCCGACCATTCTATTTCTAATCGAAATTTTACATTTGGACATGACATTTTAATTGCTCTTCCATAATGATTGAATGTCATTTCAGGAAATAGCTGAGAAACAATAAGGCTATTTTCTACTGTATGTTTCAGTTCCAAATTTATGAGTTTTGGACCCCCACTGTCCAAATATGGATGAACAGTTCTTAGATAAGACACTCCGTTTCGACCACTTACAAAAGCTATTTTGTGTTTAATTTTATTTCCAAATTCTGGTGACAGTAAAAGTTTATTACAATTTTCACTTGAATTGCACAAGAAGAAATAATAGTCCTCATTCTTTTTTGTTAATGGAGTCCAATGTGGAGTTAATGCATTGAATAACTGAAGATAAAGCCCTTTTGGAGTTATTGAAGAAATTAATAAAATAATCACTGAACAATGATTTTTTCTATTAAAACGATGTTGTATATCTTCTTTTCTTCCTAAACTCATGTTTCTCCAAATATCAATGACATGAACGCCACCATTTTGGGCCCTTGTTTTGAATGATATTATCTCTAATAAGGTGTCATGTTCGTATGCAAGTTGAATATTTGGTTGATTCAGGTTTGAGACTTTTTGATATGCAAAAATTAAACCACAATCAGTTAGCTCGTCATTGAATGCTTGGGGGATAATTGTCTGAGGATCAAGATTTTCTAATGCACTGACCGAGACAAAATATAGAAAAGGTAAAGCTAATTTGAGATGCAACATTTTTGACAGCAGTTCGTTTATAGAAACTGGGAGACCGAAAAAGAATGCTTTTATGCTGCCAAAATATATAATCCCATTTAAGGATATCGATCTTTCAATTTAATTATACGAGCCCTGTCAATTAACACTACTAAATATTAGTTCACACCGAAAATGTATCGTTTGATTGCGTGTCTTGTGTTTATGAAAGTGATACTATCAACTTTTTATTGTCACAGTGGGAAACGGACTTCTTGCATTTGTTTTTACATAAAAAAGCCGTCGAGTTGTATTTATAGTTGGTGTATATTCTCCCATTAAAACGGACTCATTGTTAGCTGAACATGAGCCTTTCTCCAAATTTTCCAAAGTATCGCATTTTTGAGATATAAATAATCGTTCTTTCCGATATCGGATGCTATCCACATAATATGCATAACTTCTAGAATGACTGCACAACACAGGCAACTTTTGAAATTGCAAAACGCAACCTGGCTGATGTGTTCCATAATTTGGATAAAAGTCACTGTTTTTAAACATTAAATTAAATTCAATCAATATATGTAGTTTATTCTATATACCTGTGGCCTAGAGGGTCTCTGATTCCAACTGGAAAAGGCAGAAAGCCAAATGAAATAGTTCCTAAAAGTTTCCATTGTTTTGTGGCCGTATGAATCACCTAAACCAAATAACAATATTATTAATAATATAAGACATTTCAATTTCATTATTCAATAGTCTTATATTATTATTTACATCTACAAAATCCGCATCCATCCAATCCAATCGTTCTTCTGGAGGTTTCCCATCAAAAGCAGGTCTCGCTGGATCAAAGGCAGTTAACCGCGGCAGTCTTCCAATAGTAAGATACTTTCCAACAAACCCAGCGCAATGAGCGCCGAGACTGTGTCCAAGAACATGTACTTTGTCCAGGGATGTATAATTATTTTGTATTAGAAATTGAATCATTTGTGCCGTTTTTCTTCCAACGTACTTTGTACTTCGGGATGCAATGTCGTAACAAATTCCATCGCTCGCCGTTACAAGATTAGCCAACGCCTCCCAATGGACAGCCAATATGTTAATTGGGTCAGGTATTTTTGAATAGGCTGTGATGAGTCATAATCAATTCTAAAATTAAATTAAATGGAGTACACGCTTTCCTAACCTGCTCTCAGCGCAGGAGCTGGACCCACAAACGCAGAAGACATGAATCCGTGAATAATTACTTTTAAGGGTGCATCTTTTAAAAAATTGGAATGATTGAGAGATGGAGTGTCATTAATGTATAATTCCTCATAATCAAATAATCCCAAAGTTTTTCTGAAAATAGCATTGCTATAAATAACTTTCAAGGGTGAAAGCAAATGAAAGCTTAATTACATATACTTACTTTGTGTACAAGAGAAAGCGGATGACATCCAATGATGGAATATTTGTTGCGTGACACATCATAAACGCTTTACTCAACGTCCCCTTAATTTCATTCGGCCACAAAAATGGGCCTGATTGAAGGCTTGCTGTAGAAAAGAAAACAATGATAATTTTATTAATAATAAATAATAATTATTCAGATTGTCTCAAACTACCTCGCTCTTCCGTTATCCCTTTCCATTTTGGACAGCAGTAAATTCCAAGGGTTTTTCTGAAACGCTCATTTTCTTCAGCCTCTTCGTCAAACTCATCTTCTTTGAAAATATTTGGAAGTCTATAAAATCCTGGTTTGCATAAAGAACTATTATCATTTTCTTGTTTTAAACTCAAAGCTTCAACTTGAGATTGGTAGTAACAATCAATATTTCTATTATTATTTGCTAAAGCTATTGAAAATGAGGTAAAAATAAAAACCAACAACAATTTTAAAAATGTTAGGTTCATTTTGATCGTTTACTGTTTTATAAAGTATGTCACCACATTTGTCAAAATTTGAATAGTGCATGTCACCTCTTTACCTAAATTAGGTAAAAATAGGAAGGAAGTAAATGTGTATGACAATTGACAATGACGGATTTGTGTGTACCTAATACAAATATACCTTGGCACGTGTTTGTCTCTCTTCTGTCCTTCAGAACATTAGAATTTGTCCGAATTATGTTCTGTTGTTAATGATCCAGATAAGAATTCAAGGCAGGTACGCAATTGGCCTAATTCATCACGCATAGAAATAGTAACTTAATATTTCACAGCCAACAAGGTTTTTACATGATAATTTTAACTGAAGCTAATTAAAGATGAGGCAAATTGAGACTGGCAAAAAATGAGACAATTATATGGGGCCAAATAAGATTCCACTACCGGTCTACATTTTTTAAACTCGGCCGACACTGCGAGTGGACTGCAATTCTTGAATTTCATTTCGTAACTCGCCGTGGCACATTTTACAAGTAATTTAAATTAGTTTAGTACAAGTTGACCTTGGAACAGGTTTGAGGATGAACGGTCTTCCGAACGGAGTTGTAGAATCGGACGACGACAATAAAAACTGCGGTGGAATGTACTCTGTCAAAAAACCGTATGTTGTCCAGGATGTCGTCACAATTCCTAACGTCATGTACTCTGTGGAACCCATCCACCCCCAACTCTCTGCTGGTAGCTCTGTGTCCAACTCTGCCCATAACATATCCGGAAGTACCTCAAGGTAAGATTAAAATTCAATCATTGAGTTGAAATTGAATGATTGTTCTTAGGGGGACGTTTACTGGCAACAAATGCCCCTCAAATTCTTCCGTCGAAGCGATGGATAATTTGGAGAAAAGGCAAATCAAGATAATTGAAGATTTAAAAGAACTGAAAGAAACCATTTCAAAAATTCATTTGAAATGTGTCAAATCTGGACTGAATTGTACAACGACAGCCGGAGAGAGTAATTCAAGTCTAACTGTCACAAGGAGTACCACAGAGACTGATCAAGGAAGCCAATTTGTGACTAATGAGATTGTTGTAAGTTTAAAAATTTTCAATGCGAAATGGAAATTATATTGTTTTACATTTAAAGGATGTCGTATTCTTTGCCAACCCCAACAAACCTCCTTTTTCTTTACTCTTTTTTGTCAACTTGTTTGAACAAAATTACTCAAATGCAGTGGTCAGTATGAAGTCACATATTCACTCGTCATTTCAAGGGACTGTAAACATGAACACGTTGTCAATGTTTAATCAAGAGAAGGAGGGGGCTAATTTTAAATTCACCTTGATTTGGAAAGATGGTAACGCCAAATTTTTTTCCAAATAATATGTATTATTTATTTACTAATAATGGTATCTATTTGATTATTAAGTGGAAGATTGTACCATGGTTGTCACTCCACTTCAATCGAGTGTAATTTACGGGGAAGCAAATGTCGCAAGATTTCTTAGTCGGCTGCTGCCGAACACAAATACCTCATTGAATTACGACTGCTTAAATTGGGACATTCTTGTTAAAGTGGACTATCTACTTGACCTCTCGTCATCAGAGCAAGTTAATATTGTCTCAATTGTGGAACAAGAACTTAAAAAAGAAAAGAAAAACACTTTTTTAACAAGTCAGGCCACAATAGCAGATCTTGTCCTGTACTCTGCCGTAGCATCAAAAGTCATTAGTGGCCAAAAAAACGTACCAGCAAATGTAAAGACTTGGTTTAAAAATGTGGAAATTACGTTCAGATATCAAAACAGCTGCATGCATTAAAATGATGAATAACCTACTTAATAAATATATCAACACGCCGGGTTTTAAAAAGAAGATTCGACTGAATGAAATCGTTGAATGTTTATTATCGTATAATATTACTCATATTTCAAAATTCTAAATGTTCCTCCCCTCACAATATATAAATCAAATAAATTTTGCGTGTCCAAGCTATTAAATGTACTTGTGCATCAAGTTATCTGTATTTTAATTTTATAATATATTATATGTTGGCCAAATTGTACGTAAGATGAACTTTCTTGGCTAACAGTGAGCATCTATAGTCACACAGCTTGCTTCAATCAATCTTGTCTCATTTAATTTTAGCTTTTGTCCCTTTTCCCATTTTAAACTCGAATGAATCGGGAGAAGTGGCTTTAATGAATATAATGTTTTATATAGTTTTTAGGGGAATGTATTTAGCTGAACCGAACCCCATTATCCGTTTTTTGTGTATTCAGGATTTCGCATGTTTTTTGCATCTATTGTTCCAAATCATGTATTCAAACTACTAAAAATAGAATTGAGATCTGCATGAGCAAAAAAATCAATGTGTGTAGATAAATCGAAACCCTGGCGTTGGCAGATTATCTGTCAAGCTTGCTCTCAGTCGTTTAAATGTGACACTTGCATTTAGTAAGAAATGGGGACTTGCGATTATTGTGGCAAGTTATCTTCAGTCTTGGAATGCAACTGTCCCCACTGTGAGAAAGTTTGGTATTGTAACGAGTCTCATATGAAGCGTCATCGGTCCTCACACGAACCTCTTTGTTTTCCGGCCTTCGTCCATGACGCCGATGGCTGTGGTCGGTTTTGGGTAGCCAGTCGAGATATCCCAAAAGGCGAACTCATATTCTCAGAAAACGCTTTGGTATTGACTAAATTGCATTATTATCAAATCAACCATTATAAAATTAAAAGTATGTACAATATTTAAAAAAAAAATATGTATATAGGTTATAGGACCAAACTCTGAGCATACGTCTTATTCCGCACTTTATCCGACGTGCTTAGGATGTTGTAGGACCACAAACACGTCCACGTCTTGTTCAAAGTGTTCTTGGCCAGTGTGTTCTAAAAAATGTGAAAAAATTGCACAGCATGCAGACTTTGAATGCAAAGTGTTTCGAAAAAATAAAGTACACTCCAGTGCCAGACCTCAATATTATTTATATATTCAATTTTTAAGGGGCTTACTTTTAAAAAACGTTAATCCACAAGCGTTTCAAAAAATGATGGAGCTTGAATCCCATTGTGAACCAAGGCAGCATCACAAAGAAGAGTCTCAAATCACAAAATCATTTTACAAATTTCTCACAGAAGATTGCAACATGTCACAATATGAATTTGATTTTATCGACAAAATTGTCGGCGTCAATAGAATAAATTCCTACTCTGCAGATGTTCTAAATACCAATTCCAAGAAACGGTATCTTTTATTTTTTCTTGAATCAAATACTTGACATAATACAATAACTGAATATTTTGCTTATTTTTATTTTTCATTTTGATTATTACATGTTATTTTACAGGGCTTGCTCTGCCTTATTTTATCAAATGAGCTTATTAAATCATTCGTGCCTTCCAAATACTCGTACAGTAATTTATGAAAATCCTGATCTTTCATTGAAGCTTGGACTTTTTTCATCAGTAAAAATATTCAAGGGACAATGTATCACTCAACAATATTTTCCAATTGTAAAAGGAACAAACGTGCGAAGAAAAGCCTTGAAGGAATGGTTTTTTGACTGTGCCTGCAAAAGATGTTCAGATCCAACCGAATTTGGAACTTTCTTTTCTTGTTTCAAATGCCACAAATGTGAAGACGGCTTTATATGTCCAGTCGATTCTTTGGATGTTACTTCCGATTGGATTTGCAACAACAATTTTGAAAATGGTTGTGATGCTCTTTTGGAAGCTAAAAAAGTTGAAACGCTTACAATAAATATTGAAACAGAGATCCAAAAGAATGAGTACAGCATTCAAAGTTTGGAGAAAATACTGGAACAACTACTAATATCTGAAAAGAGACTTCATATCCATCATTATCTAGCTATAAACGCTCAATATGAAATTTTACACAAGATAGTTAAAGGGTTAAATAACTATCGAGAAGGTGAACTCTGTCGAAGGGGCGTTGGATATTGTAGAAACATTTTGAAGGTGGTAAACATAATTTGTCCAGGTCACAGTTATTACAGAGGGGTAATTTTGTATTTCATAATAAATTGTTTGTTTGCCCTTCATGAAATGGGGGAGCTAAATAAAAGTGATGATTGTACAATTGAAGAACTGGAAAAATTAATTGACGAAGGAATCGAAATTATGGAAATAGAACCAGAAGGAAGCATTTATCGGGAAATGGCCGAAGAACTGGAGACTTATAGATCTGCCTTGACGTCTTGAATTAGTTATTTATCATACTGTATAATTTATAAACTCAAATAAAAGAAAATTATATAAACATATATATGTGCTTATATTCATAGCATTTATATACATTTTTTATTTAGTTTTTGAATCTTGAGAATAATAAGGCCCGTAAAATATAGCCGGTCTTAATTTGTTATTTAAGCGCACGGTTGGACCTTCGTAATATCTAAAGAATGAAGAACGACCTCGGTTTTGAATGTTTAAGCTTCGAAGCAGTTTCCAACAGTCTGCCCACCATAAAAACTTTCCAGTTGGAAATGGCGATTTTCCTACAGCCATTGATGAACCTTCAACTGCTAATGTTGCAGAAACAACATCAAATTGATAAACAAAGCGTCTAACATAAAACTGCAAATCATTCAAAATGACAAAAATTAATAAATCATTATGGACAATACATTTAGACAAAGTTAAAAAACCTGAGACATTGCTGTTATGCAGTTAATAATTAAACGTTGGTTGAATATTCTGGTTGTGACAAAAAATATTGAAGCTGGGACAATGATTTGGAAATTTTCACTGATTAGTCTTGGCATCAAGCCTTTGAAGAATCCTATACTTAGGAAACCAGTGCAATTTATTAGGGAATTTGATGCATACGATTTTTTTTTACCTGAAATTCCTTCATCTCCTAAAATTGCTTTAATGGAACTCCATAATGATCTATAAAATTATCTTTCATTTCAAACAAAGATTGCTACTTGAATTATTATAAAACTTACATGTATTTAGCTTCCCGTCCAACGAATTGAGCTACCATTCTAATAGTCACTACATAAAAAGGTTGAGACACGATTGTTGCTGAAGAAGCTATAAACATTCGCCATCCGGTTATTGCTAAAAAGTTAATGGTATCTGGAGGACATCCATTCAATAAAAATTTTGGAGACGTAATGTCAACTTGTAGCTTATCCAATTTGCTATTTATACGGCTGCTTCCGCTATCTTTTTCACTCAATTCGGGAAGTAATATTTTATTGAGCTTGTTTGTGACCAAAAGTGAGACAATTTTTTGACAGACGCTTGAAGCAAAGCCTCTATAACATCCTTTTACTCCGTCGACAGAAATAATGTATTTGACTAAATACAAAATATGAAGATCAATTTTGGAATTCTAGAGTTCTAGTTAATATTGTTGTAGAATGAAGTTAAATAGCAAACCTACCATAGCAAGGGGCGTTTGGTAGTGCTAAATAAGTTGTTCCAAAAAATGATTCCTGTTCAGGTGGAATGGGCTCATAGCCTAACTATTTAATTTATTTAAAATTAAGGATCACAAAAAAACAATTTAAAAAAAAATACGTGCATGCTAACTTTCATTAATGTATGAGCACATTCAATTGGGTAATTCAGACCAATTGATGCCAAATCTTCAAAGGAAATTGTAACTCCATTCTGAATTTCGAATTGAAAAGGGCCTACTCGTCGGCAATGCATTATTTCAAGACAATTTTAGTATCACATAGATATTCCCATTTGATTTCTTGTTCAAAGTCGGTCTTTTTGAAAATTCTTCAACAACGTGATATCGCAAGTGCCTGGAGACAAAGCCTGACAAAATTCCTCATCTCTATGCATGATAAATAAAATGATTCTGCCATTCTTACATAATATACGTTTAATTTATCTTATGAGTTTAATTGTACAAAATAAATTTAAAATACATGTTAATATAGCCTATTCTTTTCCAAACCGTGCAAAATCTGCTACATTTTGGGTGTTTTTGCCAATGCATCCTTTCCTAATTGAGCGTATACTGCCGTTGGGAATTTGGATGGCAGCTACATTTGGAATAAAGTATGGTTCTACGTCTGGAGTATTTTCAGGAAAAAGGCAGATTGAATTTCCACCGTACCCACTCTGATCAAATATTGTCCAAGCCGAGCGTCCTGTGATGATTATAGATTTATGTCTTCCTGCTAAACTGAGATTTGGCAAATCAGTGAAGCTATATTCTTCAAGACCCTGGAAATAATCTTCTTCGTAAAGAGTGAAACTATCTGCACGGTGATCATTTGGGGACCCAGCAAAACGGACAGAGCTAACGTATCCCCCAACAGTGACCAAATTGGTGCAGTAGTTGTTGGCACCAAAGACATATTCCACACCGCTCAATGTCCCCGTATTGTAGTTTGCATTGACATAGAAAATCCATCTAAGTACATTATTGTTATTTTAGTCAAATGAAGAAGTATTGTTGGTTGAGAAAAAACTTACATTCCAGTTACACAAACGCTCTGAACGCGATCATCAAAATTGTTGACCCGAAGATCAGGAACGTATACATTAGGCACGATTAAATATTGACCCCCCTGATTTCTTCCTTCGTACAAAACTGCTCGCTGTGGAACTTGACCTACAACGGCTTGAGATAGTACAAGAAGAGCAGCAAGAGATGAAATTAGCAACATGTTTTTAAAATTGGTTTGAAAGTAGTCAAAGATGTGAGCAAAATGTGTATATGATAAATTGAGTATGAGAAGCGATCATTTATATACTAATTACGGTCCATGCTTGCCAGATAATTAATAGTTCAGAGTTCCTACTAATAACAAGTCGTCATCAACTTTTATTGTAGAGATCAATAACGCAAAAAAGTATGTCTATATTATGTCAAATAACAATGGTAAACTACCGTCAATATATATTCATATTTTATATAAACATTTGTGTTGAGCATTTATAATTTATTATGCTTCTAAATCTCTGAAATCCGATTCCACTTAAAAAAGCCTTGTTGAGATTTGCTTGCTAATTTGTTATTGCCATTATCACAGGATGCGAAAAAATCTTTATTAATTTATTGTGTATGATTTTTACCAGGTATTTCACTGCTCGAGTGTATGTAAATGTACACTTGTGGAAACAGTTTCAATTCAACTCTAAATAATAAAAAAATATTATAACAATAATGCAAATTATTTTTGGTGAATGAAATTCTCATCGACTAAAAACGTATACGTGAGATGCAGAATGAAAAAAAATATAGACATTTACAACTTACGCAAACAATTTATTAATAATTTTGGTTAAAATAGATCAGTAACAATCAGCTTGAATTACAGAATGAACAGGTCCACGAAAATTATATTTTGATCCAATGTCTGGCACCATGAATATTTGAGGACGCTTAGAATATGTCATTGGAGGGTGCATAGGATAGGGATGAACGCAAATTGCTCTACCTTCAAAATTTCTCTGATTAAAAATTTTCCAGCTTGCATCTCCAGTGACTATCAAGGACTGGGTTTTATTTTCCTTGTTGTCCAAGTTGTCTGCAATGGTTGTAACATAGTTTTCTTTCCCTTGAAAATAATCTTCAGAGTAGAGCGTTATTGAAGGAAAGTTGATGTCAACAGAGGATCCGACGAAACGGAGAGAAGTCACTTGTTGTTTCAGGGATCTTATATTTGTGCAATAGTCCATTCCAGAGAAATATTCAACCCCATAATCGAGTTCTTTAGAATTGTAGTTGGCCCCATTGTAAAGAATCCAACTAACAAAATTCCCATTTTACATATTCTACATATCTATTTTCCGTAATGATGGATTTATATTAGTATATACTGTCTCAAATGTTACCTTCCATTTAAACAAATAGACGAAACTTGATTATCAAAATCTCGTAGCCCTAAATCTGGGACATATATTCCTCTCACTGCAAGTGATCGTCCTGTCAAATTTTGTTCGCTATAAAGAACAATCGAAGGAGAAATCGTGGAGGCTGTGCCAAAAGAAAATACAAAATCCACCAGAATTATGAGATAACAGCAGAGCATTTTGAATCCTTTTCTAAATGAAGCTTGAAACTCATTATACATTAGCTTAAATATAGAATGCATTTTTTAAAACTTTGACAAGTTTGGCTAAGTTATCGCATCTTCTCAAATACAAATACATACATTTGATAAGTTTGTTACAACAAGTAATATTTAGCCGTTGTTCTACTTTCCATTCCGATCCGCATTTCCGTTCTCTGTCCAAGAAGTCTTTCTTTTTCATCGAATGTTTGGACTCGAGTTTCTAGGAGCTTTCTACTCACACCCAAATCCAAGCCCATACCCCATATGCATGCAAACAGAAATTAATATGTTCAATAGAATGCACTATGACATGCCAATTTCTCGTTGTATTGAATTACGTGCTAGCTCATATCCATTATGAGTTGAAGTTGAAATATTATATTATATTCGCATGCCATTAAAAACCCTTGATTTAGATTAAATTCAGTAGTTGATCGTAAAAAAAGAAGAAATCAATACATGGCAAGTTTCTAAAATTACAAAAAAGTGTTTATAACATGACTAGAGCTGAAAGTTTGCTGAGCAAATAAAATGTAGCAAAATAAAATGACTTTATTAGAGGTAGTGCTTTAGAATGGAATTAGATGAATTCAGAGACACTAATTCAATATCACTTCCATTTTACCACTACCTACTAACACTTCCAGGATGTCTAAGGACGACAAATTTGGTGAGTTATTCAAACATGTTGTTTAATTATATTTATAAATATTTGCATTGATTCATAATATAATAGATTCTTGGACTTTTGTGTATCATTTTGATATCCATTGGATTTGAGGATGATTTTGAAGGATCAGGAGGGCTTTGGACTCCGCATGTGAATTATTTAGGCTACGGCTTGGGCTACAATCAAGAACGATCAAATGTTTGGACACTGATAATAATTTGCATTTGTTTTGTCACCTCATTTATGTTCCTACTTCTCATTTTGTGTACAGAAGGGGCTGAGGAAAAATGGCGAGCTTGGGTATATCTTTTTTTTTTATTACAATGTACTTGTAGACAAAAAATATAAACAGTAAAATGTTTTTGTTTTTTAATTTTCAGAATAGATTTCTCAACTTGTTTCTTGCATTTCTTCTTTTCATCGGATGGTTTTCTGGAGTTTTGGGATTTCTTTTATTCAGACAAGGTTGCTGTCGAGTTGAAATGCTTGGAACTGAGAGAATCTCAAACGAATTGGATGGTTACGCACAACCTTGTCTGTGTCTCATTAATCCGCATAACGATCAAACTAAATCTTATCCAATATTAATGTACAATGATGCCCCGATTGGAATCCAATTCGTTCAAGCTCAGCCACACCATTCTAATGGACATATTGCGAATTTGGTAAGTGTACATATTATGTTTTCAAATGAAAAGGAAATATTAAAAAAATAAATATTTATCATATTCTTTGTAGATTATTATGCTGCTCAACGTCATTGTTTACTTCGTGGCTGTTTTTAAAGTTAAATAGACATAATCCGCATAATAATCATCATATGAAACTAAATTAGTCTAATGAGGATGACTAAAAATGTTCAAAAGCAACTTTTTAACAATAAAAAATGCGTTTATTAAAATTATGCTTCATTACTTGTTTCTAAACATCCACTTTATCAACTATATTTGATTTGTTAGAGTCAGTAGCTTTTATAGCCTTTAATTTCTTGGCTCTCGGATCCGTTTCATCCTAAAATATATACATGAAAATTATCAACAAAAAATAATAAAACATAATTTGGTGATACGTACGTCAACTTGAATTTTTAACTTGGCCAATGCTTCTTTAAAACTGCCTTCAAGAGGTCGCAAGTCGACATTTTTTACAGGAATTTTAACAAAATCCGATTTTCCTGTTTCCTTCGTCGTTTTCTTATAAATCCCAATCTATATTTTAAATTCAATAATATTTATAAACTGATACTACTGCAGCGAAACGTAATTTTGTTGGCTCGTACCTGGTCTTGCGTTATTAATGAAACAGCTTGACCTTCTCTACCAGCCCTTGCACATCTTCCTATTCTATGAATATAAGTTTTTGTGTATCCAGGCAAGTCATAAGATATCACATAGTCCACTGTGGGAATATCGATACCTCTAGCCATTTGATCAGAAATCACCAATCTGAATATAACATTATAAATTTATTGTACATAGATAAAATTGCCAATTATTGGTAGCTTACATGTCAATAGATCCTTCTGCAAATTTTTTTAACACAATATCTCTAGTTTTAGGATTCCATTTTGAAGAAACTTCTCTCACGTTCAAATGTCCCATAAATTTGAGCAATAAGCATAAACGATGAGTTTTTTCTTTGGTATTTGTAAAACACAAAACTCTTTTCCACTTGAAATGGGATATCAAGTATGTCAAAATCAATGGTTTCGTTTCCTTTTTGCACAAAACAAAAGATTCTTGAAGCTCTTTAGGTGTTGAATATTTCCCAACAAAGGAATCTGAGACTGAATCAATCGTTGCATCCTCCTTCGCTTCTAATAATTCACCATCTCCAACTGCAATTTCTCCAGGGCCAACTTCTTGTTTTGATGGCTTCCTATCAACTATTGATGTAAACAATTTAGGCTGAAACAAGTGTAATTTTTCTAAAGCTTCTGGATTTTGTGAAAGAGTTGCAGAAAATAACAATTTTTGAAAAGCTTTTCCGTGAGCTTCCATCCATTTGACGGTTAAAGGAAGAGATTTCCACGGCTGATGAATACCTGCATTTACAATAAATGCAATTTGATAACCAACAATTATTATTTTTGAAACAGTTTCGAAAGATTTTATTACCTATAGGATGTGATGCCCAAAATTTTATTTCCAATCTTTGAAGCCAATCACCTTCTTGGTCATCTAATGTTCTGTCAGCTTCATCAACTACTAAAAATTTCAAATTAGAGACGTCAAATCCTTCAGTCTGTTCTAAATGATCAATAAGTCGCCCAGGTGTGGCTATTATGATATCGAAAGGAGTACTTAATCTTCCATCGACGTCTACATTTTTTGATAAAACATATTTATTTATTTTTTAAATCGTGTATGAATTATTATTAGATCTTACCATTTTTCACTAATGCATCCCTTTCAGCAGAGAAAGTCAAACGTTTTGTCATAAGAAATGAAGTCAACCCACTTCCAGCAGAATACGTTTTGAACACGGAATAAACTTGTGTCGCCAAAACTTCTGTAGGCAAAACAACTATAGCCCGAACACAAGGACAAACGCGAGAGGTCTTTAGGATATTTATGACGGGCAAAGCATACGCCAAAGTTTTTCCACTTCCTGTTGGAGCAGACACACAAATGTCGGACGGTCTGAACAACTTTGGATTGTGACAAGATATCAACCAAGGAATAATTTGTTGTTGAACGGGGAAAAAGTATGGAATGAAATTTTGCTTTAAATTTTGCACAATTTGAGAATCCAAACCAAAACTATCAATTGGTGCTTTGTCGTCTTTCAAATTACATGAAATCACAGAAGGGTTTGCAAGCCACTCTGGTAAAATTCGTTTGACCGTCTTTTGTCTAAATTGGTTGACATCACCAATGACAGTGAAACCTCCAAAATCAACACCCAACTCTGTTCCAGTCAATGCCGCTTTGGCCTTTTTCTTCTTCTTTTTCCCTTTCTTTGGACCTGCTTCAATAGCATTTGTGTCGCTTGACTTTTCTGTCTTTTCCTCCGTTTTTATTTTCTTTGTTTTAGGTCCCAGTTCTTCAGTTGTAGTTGTTGAGGATTTGTCTCGTTTCCGTTTAACCTTTTTATTTGATTGTCCTGAATCTTTGGTTTCATGTTCTTCTTCTTTAATTTTGAGCGTCGTCGTTTCCACGTCTTTGCCTTCTTCTGAATTGACGATAGCTTGAGATTTGCGAGCTTTAGCCTTCTTCAACAACTTTTTTAAGCGTTTTCTCTCCAAAAGCGAGTCCTCTGATATGACGACCTTTTCATTAGCTCCATCATCCTCATCACACAAATACCTTTTAAAAACAATTTTAGAAATTAAAAGTAAAATTGATAAGTTCATTTACCTGTTGACTGGGAAGAGAGACATGCTTATCTTTGAAATTTTATCACAAAATCCTCGCACGTGGACAAAGTGTCTTTTAGTGAATTCAAAGTTCACAATCCCGCAGCTCAATTCAACATTCAATGACACGTAGATTAAAAGAATCAGATGAATTTTTTAAAAAAAGTTTTGAAACTGTGTTTTGAAGCAATCAACTAATTTGAATCAACTTTAACGGATATCGAGCCAATAAAGGATAAGGTAACGATCAATTTAATTAATTTTTAAGGATTTAAACTGGAGTTATATCAAAATTTATTTCATTTTTGAAGGATAAAGCAGGGAAAAGGAATCATTTCAAATTATTTCATGTTTATTGAGAATTGAGAATGACCCTCCAGGTCACAAGTACGAAGCTTATCAAAAATGGCTCGAAGTTGTTGGTATGATAATTTGGATGTTGGAAAACAAGAAAGGAGCTCAGGATTTGTTGGAAGTCGTCAGCGATCTAAATCCACATCTTCAGAAAGTGTCGAATTTGAACTCAGACGTTATTGGAAAACCAATAAATCAGGAAGCAACAAACAATTAAGTGAAAACGTGGACTCGTGTGACCACAATGGTTTTTCTAATAATAACATTCATAATTCTGTGGGAAACTACGATAGCCATGGACCTGAACCTTTATTTTCCAGAGGACGAGAACTATTAATTGGAGAACGAATACGGACGAGAACAATCAGTGGAGGCCATCATCATAAGCAAAGTCGACAAAACAAAGAAGAAAATGGAAGACTGGTTGAATTATTAAATGTAATATTTCTGACGTGCGTATTTGTTTTGGGGGCAGTTAGTGCAGTGTTTGTAATAGTTTGTTATAAAAATGGGGATTTTGCTATGGGGCCTTTTCGTGGAGAAGGAAGAAGAAGAGTCGAACTTTTTCAACCGTTTCCTCAAGCTGATCAATTAGCTGTGATTGATGATCCAAATTTCGAACCAATACTGCCTCCATTTGATGATTTTAAGGAAGACAATGAATGCGAAGGAGAAAACAAGCTAGGTATATAATTTAAAAAAAAATAGCATGCCTGTCTACACTTTTGTTACAATTTGTGTTTATTTTTTTGCAGCGCTTGAATTAGAGGCAATTACATCAGTGCGATCAGCTTTAGAAAAGAAAGAGGAAGGGAAACATTTAAAAGCACAAAAATTATTTCAACATGCCATGGCCTTATGCCCAAGACATCCAGATGTCTTGACACATTATGGTGAATTTTTTGAAGAAACAAGACAAGATTATATGATGGCAGATCATTTGTATGTTCAAGCGTTAGCCTACTCGCCTCGTCACACTCAAGCCTTGATAAATAGAAAACGCACGCTTCCTGGTATGCATATAATATTTTAAACTTTCATCTATTTTCGTTGGCTAAATTTTTATATTTTTTATTTTATTTTTTGCAGTTGTAGAAGAATTGGACGAAAAGAGGTTGAAAAGAATCGACGCAAAAAGAGATCAACTTCTTCAGCTTTCAGAAACCAATAGAGCCTTACGAAGAATACGAAAAGAAGCATATTTCCAACATATATATCACAGTGCTGGTATAGAAGGAAATACAATGAGCCTGTCTCAAACTCGCCAAATTGTAGAAACTAGGATGGCAGTTGGAGGAAAATCAATTATTGAACACAATGAAATTCTTGGCTTGGACGCAGCTATGAGATTTGTCAATTCTAGTCTAATTAATCGTATCGGAAGAGTAACTTTGCAAGACATTCTACTTATTCACAAACACGTGATGGGTTTTGTTGACCCAGAAGAAGCTGGCCAATTACGCAAAACCAGAGTTTATGTTGGAAATCATGTTCCTCCTCCTCCAGAAGAAGTTCTAGATCAAATGATGGAGTTTGTTGAATGGCTAAATTCTGAAACAACTTTAACTCTTCACCCAGTTCAGGTTACTTATCTATTTAATAGTCACAAAAAATAGTGTCATCAAAATACTCATTTGTTTACTTGTCTATTTGTTTATAGCTTGCTGCAATTGCTCATTATAAATTCGTATATATTCATCCATTTCTGGTAAATCTTTTGAACCCATCTTCATTTTCTATTGTCAGCTAAATTGTGTTTAAACTTTATTTAAAGGATGGCAACGGAAGGACAGCACGCTTGCTAATGAATTTTCTACTGATGACTTCCGAGAAACAATATCCGCCCGTGATTATTAGAAAACAAGATCGAATGTTTTATTATGAGCATCTCTCCACCGCCAACAAAGGAGATCTTCGTCCTTTTATAAGATTTATTGGAGATTGTACAGAGAAAACAATGGATGTATATATTTGGGCTACTCAAGAACGCTACGTTTTGGAACTAGAAGATAATCATCTTGATAATGAGAAAGATGTTTAATATAATGCAATGCGATCTCAATCTCTGTATTACTAGTTTTGTCGGGTGATAACATTTTATATATCCTTAACTTTAATCCGCAATTTTAATTTATAATAATATTTTGTTTAATTTTAAGTAATACTACTGGTGGTGCTATTTGTGTTTTCCCGAGATTTGTTAAACAATGAGAAGATTATTTTTGAAATTAGCTTATAGGTTTTATAGAATAATGTAATTTTCATCAACTTGAACAAAATAAATTGATAATGCTATGCAAAGTATACATACACAATTTTTTGGCTTTACCTCTTGCCCCAAGACTTGGATAAAAAAAGTTGAAAGTAGGGCAGAGCCCAAGCGCGAGAAGAATTTTTTAGCAAAAGAAAATCAAGTTCAATGGATTTTAAGTGAATTATTATATTTTGGATTTGTCCCTTCCTTGCCCTTTGACCTTTCTCTGGTTTCCCTCTGTGACCCGAGCTAAAAAATGTCAGAAATTCGCCAACATGCCATTCCTGAAGGATTCATTTGTGCCAACTGCAGAAAACAGCTTGGGGGTGTTGACGAACTTCTCGTCCACTACGAACAGTGTCAAAAGAGCAAAGGGGCTGGGGTCTGGACGGGCGAAGAAAATGGGAGTGGTTTCAAGGGATTTCTGGGAAAGGCCAAACAAAAATTAAGATTTGAACAGAAATCAACTGAGGCCAGGGAGTTTTTTCAAAGGGAAAGTGGCTTCCAAGTAGATAAACCCAGTCCAACGACCGTCGCCACGTATTTTAATGACTTTGATGGTGCAGTGGACGTCGAGGGCGTGTCCCGTTCCTCTTTTGACGAATTCAAGAGAATCCGATCTGGAAGATTGGAACGGCATTCAGCAGAAAGCAATAAACTCAAGATAAGACTCTCAAAATTGGTCTTAGGGCTCGAAAAATTCCCCTCCCTAATGACAAAGTCTACTGCAGGATGTATGAGATTGACATTTTTTTAAAACATCTTTTTACACAGATACTAATAAGTAACAAGCATTTTCATTACATAGTTCAAGATTCTGCAGAATGGAAAGCTCATGAAAAATCAGTGGTAAATTGGTTGGAGGAAAAGCCCGTCACTCGCTGTCCAGAATGTGCTCAATCCTTTGGTATTTTAAGAAGAAAGCATCATTGCAGAGGTATGACTTCATCTTTTCAAAAAGTTCGCAAGTCATTTTTTATGTATTTTTGATTTAGCTTGCGGGTCAATTTTATGCAATGATTGTTCGGATTTTATCTCTTTAATGGAAGCATTCGAAATTCTACATTCCGACAGAAAAATTCGGGACGACATGGCCTGTGCATCTATAACATTCCGAACCTGTTCACATTGCGCTGCTATTTTAAAACATGAAAGTCAATCGCTGTTGGGAAAGTTGAATAAATCTAGCGATTCTTCAGAAGGAAGGCTGTTGAGTTTATATGACACAATTAGGGATAAAATGACTGAAATTGACAACCTCCTACCCCAACTAGTCACAGTGGTGGAATCAATTAAAAGTGGAGAAAGTTTATACAGCAAAGAAGAAGCTAATTCCCTAAGATCAAAATTACTGCGAGCAAATGAACAAATTGATTTGTTAAGCAAGCAAATAAGTGCCCTTAAAAGTGACTCTAGTTCAATGGTGATGTTACAACAAAGGATAAGACAGAGTTGTGTTGCATATATTAGGGATTTTATACGGTCCGTTCCACCCGTCCCTGACTCAGCTGACGACGCGTCTTCCACATCCTCTAGTCTTGGAGGAGGTTCCAATATAATCGTCGCAGATGGATGGTCAATATCTGCCCCAGAACATAATAATGAGGACAAGTCTGGAAGGGACTCTTCTGCTACTGCAGACTTTGACGACAATCCAATTCAACAGCAAATAAAAAATGTCAAGTTTTATATACAACAAGCAAAAGCTGCTGGAAGAGAGGATGAAGTCAATATGTTGGCATCTAGTTTAAGAGAGTTGCTTTTATGGCAGGCAGACCATTAATTATCATATTGTTTAGTGACAGTATTTGTTCACTTCGAGCACAAACGTTTTTTTTTGTTGCTACATATTATTATTATTTATAGTTTTTTGTTCGAATAAATATGTGATATGTTTTCATCTAATCCAGTTTAAACTGAAGGTGTCTGCAAGCAAATCATGATAATAATAACCATTTTTTTTTATCTGAGAATGTTGTAAAGTACTTACCTTTTCCTAGTCATCAAGTAAATAATAAAAAACACGACAAAAAGAATAAATAGAATGACTCCTGTGGCCGCATAAGCTGACGCTAAAAAATAGTTCCTTCCGGCAGTCAGTCGAGAATTTGTGATGATAATTGATTTTGACCCGTCAAAACTTGAGATGCCAAAAGTGTAGTCGATTACGAAAGAATAATTTCCAGCAAAAAGTCCTTTGCCGTCTACGATTCGGTGGAGCTTTCGAAAGTTTGGAAAAGCTGCGGTTTTCAGTTAGGCAAGCAAAGTTAAATTGTCCCATCTAACTTTTTCTTATTCCCAATTTTTTCTAAAATTGGTATAACTTTTTTATGGGCTAAAAATTACTAGAAAATAAGTTGTCCCAATTTTAGAAAATGTAACAATGTGCAATAAGAAAAAGTGAGTGGGATAAAACGCCAACCATCCAAACTATAAAATCTTCGTTTTTGACCCCGTTGTTAGAAAAGTTTGCATCAAGCTCCCAAATGTGTTTAGGCCAATCTAAAAAACACTCACTAATTAGTTATTATATAACTCGGAAAATCATATGGAGAAAGTTCTTAATCACTTACTTTTAGGTTTTGAAAATAATAATAACCACATTGGGTCCTTGGGGTTGTTCAGATTTTTGGGGTTTTTAAACTTGTTTTTGTCACTTTCCCAAGCAATTCCGGTCTTTTTTAATTTCACTTCAGTATTGTTAGCGTGGAAAAGTTGTATGGTATCGAAAAACATGGAGTTTGCCTGCATTCCACATGGAAGAACAACTTTATTGTTATCAAAGTCGAAAGGGGAGCATTCGGAAGAAGGTTCTTTTGGTCTCTTTGTATCTTCGAAATCTCCAAGATTTCCTTTGATACAAAATTCATACAATTTGCCATTGATATATTTCATGCCAATTCTACTAAAACAGGAAGCATAAATTTTGTATACCTTTTAATTGGTTTTCATCCCGACTTGTGTAGTATCTCAAGTGGTTTTGATAGAAATTTGTCAGTGCATAGTAAATATAAACGGTGCCCTGAAATTTTTGCCAAATTACCTCAAATTACCAACAATTAAAGATTGTCTTACATTGATATCTTTTTTAAGAGAGAAATTGACATTACAGTGACATTTCATCTTTTTTTGTCGAACATCATTTGTTGGCCGTTTATATGTGTCTTCGCTAACAATTTCTTCGCATGTTTTCTCTGGATTTTCCATACTTATGCAGTCTGTGTAGTCCACTGTGACCTCGTCAATATTTTCTGCATAAAAGTAAATTCCAACTCCCATCGTCAAAAATAGGATGGAAAGGAAGAGGAATATAGGGAAAACGAAGGAAGCATCTAAAACAGGATAAAAAGTTGGGAGCTTCTGTTGTATGAATTTGTTCTCTGTACAAAAAAAAATATTTTTTAACTACTTCGTATTCCCTTAAATTGTAATTAATTACCATTTGGTTTGTCCGAAGTCTTCTTTGGTTTCCAATTGTGGCTCTCATCTTGATTTTTATTTTCGGTTTCCATTTTTGTTCTCTTCCTGTGATGAATAGAAATGACTATAACACCTAATATAATATCACGGCTGATTCGTTATAAACTTTGATTGTATTATCTGTGTAAGATAAGTCAGATAGCGGGGATTTATTGGTTTCCTTTTTAGGCAAATGAATAATAAATAAATCTCAAAATCAGGGTTAATTGATTTTTGGGCCTTTTCTTTACATAGTGCCAATAATGACTGTCACTTTTTTATGTCAACATTTTTCAACGGCTCAACATATAACATGCACACATATATTTATTATTTTCCTTCAGCATTATATTTAATTAGGGTTAAAATATAATATAAAATTTATTTTCTGATCATTGGAGGAAGATAAAGTCTAGAGGGCTGCGTAACATTTTTAATGGGGATTATTGCTAACATATTTTCACTCGTTGCATTTGCTTGAGAAAACGTTGGTTCTGGAAGTGAGAGGGTTGCCGATGGGGGCGGAAGATAACTCAATATCCCCTCTTCATTAGGCAATATTTCTTCATTCGTTGTTTCCGTGATACTTTCGTATGAAGGAGAAAAGGAAGAATATGGACCCAAACCTTGGGAATCTATATGAGATTCTGTTGCAGATTCCAATTCAGTTGTCGATTCAAAAGTTATATTTTCAAATATAGTTGAAATGTTATTATTTTGAAAAAGAGTTGGCGTTGAGGAATCAATTTTAGTTTCACTATTAAAGCTTTTTGTTGTTGTTTCAAATACTTGTTTCGTTACTTTCGTTGTAATATTCATATTCTCAAGATCAATTCCCTCATTCAATTCTAAAATATCCAAGGGACGCGTTTTGTTGGAAATATTGCTGTTGGTTAAATTTATCGAGTTTACCCCTTTGTTTCCAGCTTCATTATTAAAAGGCTCTGATATTTCTGTACTGTTATTTGGCTTTTGGTTGGACAAAATTATTCTAAAATATGGTTCTGTAGTAAAGCTGTCATTAGATGAGGAAGAAGGATATCCATAAAACTCTGAATTATCCGGAACTCCGTAACTTTGGCTTGACGCATTTCCATTAATTCCACTTCTGACGATGAAAAAACAAATAGCAGAAAGGGCCATGCCCCCCAATAAAAGCTATAAATTGAAAAATAAAATATAAAATTTGAAATATATATATATAGATTTTATTTACCATTTTCAACATCTTTTTTTGGCTGCGTGACCAAAGTTTGGAAGCTATTAAATTGTTTGTGATTTCATAAAGTGATCTAAATAACTTTTACAATATATTTTTTAAAACAGATTTAATTACGACTTTGAGATACGATCAAAAAATTGCATTTGCATTTGAATGAGCACCATCAAAAACAATTTTTAATAGTTGCTATCTTTGGATTCAAATGCAAACAGCTACGTGACTTTGAATGATATGTGTTAAAATAAACATTTAACAGTTACCAATGCTAAGGGTCCATGTTTTTTCAAACAATTATATTCCCATTTACTTAACAAACTTACATATTCTTAACCATGCTGATTTATGCAAAATAAAATTGAGCTAACAAGTACCCTTTGTACATAAGCGTGAAGTTATTATTGCTAACATTTGATGTAACAGGGTTTATTAAAATTGATGTGCATTTCAATTTCTTTTACTATATCCTTAAGTGGCTTTCTCAAGACGAATACGCGTATTACAACTTTATTCTTCTCATCATCAAACTCATGGTCACTACCAATTATTCTTAACAACAACAGAAAATTCATGAGCCGCAGTTTAAAGCAAGATGTGCCTTTTATAGCACCTTTGTACGTCCTTGCGTTTCATATACATATATTATTTGCTCCGTACATTCATCCCCTGACTAAAGCATAAACTAGCTTTTCGTGCTGTCAACTATGTATCAAATACTATCAAATGTTTACAATGGCTTTATATTGTTATTTATTCGGTAAGAATAATTTGGGTTCTTTTTATCCAAAGAATTAAAATTTATAATAACTTTAATTGGGACAAATTGCTCAACTCAATTTTCCAAATGTGACTTGTCCCCTAATGACTAAGAATAAATAATATTTCATAGTAATGAATCTCCTAATTATTTCTATTCATTGGAAGTGATTATTTATTAATCCTTGTCATACTATAATGAATTGTTAAATGAATAAATTTGAAACAATTATTTGAAATCGTTAAAAAATGTAAGAAGTTCTATTATAATGCCTGTATGCAGTTTCTTTTCGTAAGCTTATTCATGGTCAATTATTTATTTGGTTGATTTACTTGGCCCAATTTTTTAATCCAAATAACTTAATTACTGATGATAACCTTTTGATCTGATCTTGACACTGGATTGAATGAGAATTAAAGCATGCAAAAAAATTACAAATATTTGCCGATCTATTAGTATCTTGTAAACCTTACTTGTTGACGGGTTTAACGAGATTTATCAATAATCGATTAAAAAATGAGTAGAAAATGTTTGAGTCTGATTGTTTTGATATGCACCTGTATTCATCAGATTCATTGTGATGATCTGAAGCCTGGAGAAGTTAGGATGGGATCATACGGTATGTTGCAATATTTGTTAAAGGACATGCATAATGTTAAATATTATTGTCTCAAAATTTACAGGGTATAAATGTATCTCTGATTGTGAAATGAAAGATGGAACAAACTATTATTGGTTAATTAACTATTCTTACTAATGTTATTTTAAACATTACAATTATTGCTAAAAATGTAGGTGCGACGCAGCCCACCCCACTAGGCATTACAAGGGAGATTGTGAGTTTTCAGTGTCTCACTTTCATTAAATAAACAATTTATATATTTGCGTTTAAATAGATTATTGGGACTACTGCTCCAAAAATGAAGGGCAAGATTATCAAGGGACAAGCTGCTACATTGAGCATGCCTGCGGAAATCACGGATACAATTATAAATGGTGCTATTTGGATGAGCACAAGTCAGATTGGGGATATTGTGGATATAAAGTCCTAAAGAGAACATGATTAATATATATATAAGTAATATAAGTATACATATGTACATTAGATAACTGCATTCACTCACTTTATTTAGAGTAAAATATATTCTACAATGATTTTAAAGTGTTGCATTTTTTTCGGCTTAATTATCTGTTTTGTGAAATCTAATAGCGTTAATAAATCTGAAATTCATCAAAGTGTGCTTTTAACCATTTTTTCGGGAAAAGTAGAAGGAAAACTTTGTACATCAAGAAATGGAAAAGAGTACGTTTCTTTTCTTGGACTCCCTTTTGGGTTTGCAAAAAGATTTGAGGTAAACACCTATAATAACATACTATAAATTGATATGTATGGGTTACAAAGATTTCAATTTCTTTTACCGAGATTGCAAAACCTATAAAAAATTGGGATGGAGTTTATAAAGCCACAGAACTAAAAGATGAATGCGTCCAATTTGATTTAATGACGAATGAAATCAGGGGGATCGAAAATTGCTTATCGATCAACGTCTTTACCCCTAAAGTATGCAAATTGAATTTTTAAATAACATCTTTTAATGATGCTACAAAAATTTAGGCATCCATAGACAAAAAAGGATTGCGTTTGCCTGTGATGGTATTTGTAAATATATTTCATTAATTTATAAGTATTATAATTCGCTTCTCTATAATCCAAGCTATTTCTGCATGGAGGTGGTTTTGCATTTGGTTCAGGAGGATTATATAATCCAAGCTATTTCATGGATGAATCAAATGTTATTGTTGTAACAGCAAATTACAGATTAGGACCATTTGGTATTTATTATATTGACGATTATTATAATGGAAGAATTTGTGTTACTAAATTATTCAAATAAAAGGATTTTTGGACACTGAAGACGGAATTATCCCAGCAAATCTAGGTTTGCGAGATCAATATCTAGCCTTGGAGTTTGTGCATCGGAATTTGGAGGGCTTTGGAGGTGATATTGATAAGGTCACAGTTTTTGGATCAAGTGCTGGAGGAGCGTCGACGTCGCTATTAATGCTTACAGAAGCATCTAGTAATTAAAGCAACATAATATCATGTTCTTAGCATTTTTAATAATGTATATAGTGCTAATAGATATGTAATAATTTTTAACAAGGTCTGTTTCATCGTCAAATATCGCAAAGTAGTACTTCAATGTCTTCTTGGTTATTGCAACAAAATCCAAAAGAAAATGCTAAAAGATTAGCATCTTTTCTGAAATGTCCAACAACGTCATCAGAAAATATTGTAACATGTCTTAGGACGAAAAATACAACTGAAATTTTAAACGCAGTCACAGAATTCAAGGTTTCAAGTACTTAATACACAACGATGTAATTAATAGAATCAATTAAGTAAAAACTTGCATGTTGATTTTACTATAGCTTGGAACATCCGTGTCGAAAGTAAACTTTATTTTCACTCCATCCATTGAAAATTCTTCTCTTCCAAATGCATTTTTGACCGACTGTCCTTCCAATCTTATGAAGACCAAGAAAATGAGACATGAAATCCCTTGGATGGTCGGATTCAATAAAAATGACGGGTTGTTTAACATTGGAAGCAGTGAGTGTGTCGTACTATATAATATTTTTTAGGTTAAGAATATAGACACTACATAAATACTAATATTTATCTGTAAAGTTTTAGAGAAAGATGAACTTATTGATGACATAGTAGAAAATTGGAAAGAAATTGCTCCTTGGCTTCTTACGTACAACCATGAGACTGATAATGTGAAAAGAGATACAATATCTGAGAAAATCAAAAAACACTTTCTCTTACTTCCCAATGGTGAAGTGGACAAGGTTAATTTTTGGAAAATTTTGCCAATGATGATAGGAGATCGATGGGAAGTAATGGGAACTATTCAAGCAGTTCAACTGCTTTCTCCAAAAACAAAAATTTACCCATATATTTTCTCATACTTTGGAAACTACTCATTTGTAAATGCATTAAATGGCCTTAAAAAACGCCACGGTATTTCACATTTGGATGAATTGCAGTATTTGTTCCAAGCTATTTATGGCTCACCGGAATATATCGAAGAAAGTGAATTTCGATCGTTTTCTCAAAAGCTTGTAAAATTATGGGTTCAGTTTGCTGACACAGGGTAAATAAATACAATTTTTTAAATAAATACATGTTTTAATATAAAATTTAAGTTTAGGTGCCATTTACAGATATTTCATTGTTTACAGGATACCAGAAACAGAGGATTTTAAAAATTGGTTACCAGTTACAGATGTAAATTTTTTTAATTTTTATGAAATTGACGATAATGCCAAAGCAAGCTATGTCAACGTGGAATCAGAGTTTGGAAGCAGAATACAATTTTGGGATTCTCTGGGAATAACAACAAACTGCAAATCTAAAAATCCTATCAAACATCATGTGGAATTGTGATTTTACTACTATTGTAATTGAACTTACAATATTTTTGTTAATGATGAATAATTTTCAACAATAAAATTAATTGATTTATCTATCTTATCAGCTTATGTATATCTACAATCACTTTAAATCATGAGATTTTGTCATGAAGCATTTCAGTCATCTGTAATTTTCCAATGCTTTGATTGCCTTTAAAAAATTAGCTAAAATTATGGGCTATAAATTAACTTATTGGAATGTTAGAGGAAGAGCGGAACCTATCAGACTTATATTTGCAGCAGCAAATGTCAAATATGAAGATAATCGAATATCTAAGGACTCTTGGCCTGCACTTAAATCTTGTATGTACAAATCAGTATTGCAAATGTATTTTATTGTTTAAAATTTATTTTATATACGTTTTACACTTGTTTAGCAATGCCTTGGGGTCAAGTTCCTGTTTTAGAGTTTGAAGGGAAAGTTTTAGCTCAGTCTTTAGCAATATGCCGTTTTCTTGCAGTAAAATTTGGGTTGGCAGGATCCAATTCTTGGGAAATGGCGAAATGTGATGAATATGCAGAAGTACTGGCTATAGATTTGTTAAATGGTGAGTTGATAGCATTCAAACAAATAACTATATATCATCATTTTATATGCACACTTGAATTAGAAATGAAAAAGACAATACATGGTGGGACGGCAGAAGAAAGAATGAATGCAAAGACTACATTTTTGAAAGAAACAGTTCCAAAGTATTTGAACAAATTCGAAAAGGTTTTGCAAGATCAAAGTGGAGACTTTTTACTTGGCGAAAAATTAAGTTGGGCTGATATCATTTTGTTTACAATGTTGGAACGGATTGAAGCTCCTATTTATTCAGGACCATCACTTTTGGACACTTACAAAAATTTGAAAATATTGAAAATCCAAGTGTCAAGTCATCCAGGGATTAAGACATGGATTGAGACAAGGCCAGTAGAATGAGATAATTCCACTTTGATTTTACATTTTCTTAAATTGAGAATAAATTACATTGTAACTATCACTTAAAAACTCTCGGACAAGAGTCTTTATAATATTTTCCCATCAAAATTTCTTTTTTGTTCAACTTTCGGATAAGTTTGCAATTTGTCTTGTGGGTGAAAATTGGTATATTCTGATGATCGTGAATAAACTGGCAGTGGCGTGTCTTGTGAAACAACACTGGAATTTCTGCAGGACTCCAAAAGCGGCTTTCTCCTCTCATTGCCAAACAATAGCATCGTCGGCACAATGATACAAAAACTTTCTTCAAGTTCTTAGATGCTGATGATGTACTTCCTTCCCGAAAATAGATACTGTCAACATCCATTCCAACTAGCTTCTCATTTTGATTACTCGAGTAAAACGGATTTTTAATTTTTGTTAAAGTTCTGTAGTAGTCGGTAATTTTTAGCTCTTCGTCACATTCAAAGCAATTGTCGTAACCTTGATAGTTACATCGTGTACTTGTATTTTGAAACAGTTTCACTGGCTTCTGACCAAAGGAACAAGATTTTCTGAGCTGTGCATTAATCCCATTTAAATTATAATATCCAACTCTAATTTAAAAAAAAAGCCGGTTACATCTCAATTAAGTTACTTAATGAATTTGCATATAATGAGCACACTACCCAACGTTGTTAAAAGTTGGTCCACTTCCAAATCTGCTCACAGATAAATTTGACCCAAACCCAATAAAGCTTTGAAAACAAAGTTGTCGCGTCTTTTCTCTGTCTTTATGAATTAGAACGGGAGCAGGAGATGTACTCCTTCTGAGATATTTATTCACTTCCCATTCTCGCTTTTCTCTCATCTCATCTTCCTCCCCTTCATAAATAGATGATTTCATTGTCATTACCGATTTTAGTCTCTTTGATGACTTTTTTCTGTTTATAGCAGGAACAAGTGATTGTTGGTAGGCGTTAGGGGCTGGATTATCCGCAAAATAGTCTTTCCCAAACCGTGGTCCCAATAAACCTCCTATTCCGTACCCTTTGTTGCTTATTGGCTTTCCAGGTCGCTCATCGAACGGCAAGTAATTGGGATTAGGCACATCACCGGGTGCTGAATTCATAGAGTAGTAAATTCCAAATCTACTAACACCTGTGTCTTGAGGAAACTATACATTAAAAAAGTAAGTTACATATTTCAGTTTAATGATGCTGAGAAAAACAAAGGTAACATACGTAAGTGCGTGACTTTGAGGATAGAAACGCAACTCTACTCTTTGGGACATCTTCAACTGGATTGAAAAAATAAATTTTTGATATTTTGAGACTAATTAAATATTGCAGGTGCTTTACTAACTGTCTATTTGAATGTCTTGAAGGTGTTGTAATGTACAGGCATTAGCAGAATCTTTTGTATCCACCACCGTATTCACTTCCGTCATGTCTAAAATTCATTCGGTTCTAAGGTCTTTTCGAAACTGGCCATATTGCTTTTGGAGTGTATTTAATAAAATTTTGTACTGACTGAATAATATGAGTGAAAGTGGAAAAGGACAAAATGACAATTTTTCATCAAGGGGTTTCACGCAGTACTTTTATTGTTAGATTATAATGAGGGGAAGAAATGATATTCGTTTTCTTAAATTAATAATAAAGAAACTTCAAAGTCATAGCTACTTTTGTCTGCCACTTGAATAATTTGGTGTCACTTGGCATACGTTTGCGAAGCATGTAAAAAGTCATTAAAGATCAAAGGAGTATAATCGATATGTCAATCAATAAGCACATAATTATGACTCTTGGTAGTTTGCATTCTTAAACTTATTTGTTTCTTAAATCGTATATAGTTTTGTTAACAAAATAGATAAGATATATAGGCATGTAAAGTTATGTATATTATGTATTTGGTTTGATTTGGTAAACAGGAAATTCGAATCATATGCAAATATTGAATTTCTGCTTACCAAACTTATTTGGAATCAAAAAATATGCATAAAAATAAAACAATGGGGTTAGTCAAATATAATGATTCATCTTCAAATGGACCATTAAAATGTAAATGTAATGAGTAACCTGCACAAATACTTAATACCTTTAGCTTACAGACTTATTGTATTTAAATTGGTAGTCTGAGACGCAAGATTTCATAATGAAACATTTTGCGATTTTGACCTTTATCCTTTCATTGGCAATTAATTTTGGAATTGCAAAAGGTAAATGTATATTTTTAATAACCATTATACGGAGCTTTAAAAAAAAAGAAGTATTGTAAAGTATTAATTTTTACGCTTTTTGTAAAGTGACAATTTGCCAAGACAAAAAAACCATTTGCCGAGACCAAGAAATGTGTGTGACTTGGGAAAGGGGATGCAGTCTCGGATCCAATTGTTTAGAATCAGGAGTTTTTGAAACGTTTACAGAATGCATTCGAAGTGAAGACGGTAAGGTTACAAAAAATATTTTGAGACTTGCCACATTTAAACAATTACACTAAATATTAAGTGGGCCCATCTTTATTGCCATCCAAATCATTGTGTAAAACTGACGAGATTTTTGCTCGAAGCGTTGATAAACGATGTCCAAGACGCTATGCATGTCCACTAAGACTGGGCTACAATTGCTACCCTTCAAATGGCCACAAGCCTAGATGCAACAAAAATGTTTGCCCATTCGGAACTTTTTGCATTGTTGGTGAAGTTTGCTCAGACTTTTTTTGTGAAGCGAAAACATTATGCAAAATAAATTTGTAAATGAATTTTTATTTTTCGATTTATAACTTCAATAAAAATTGTACCTAAAAAAGTTTTGTTTAATTAAAATTTGTCAAGCTTTCTCTAGTATACTTAAAGGGGCACAAATTCATACCATATCGCTTTCTGGTCATTTGTTGGAGTGTTTTCAAGAGAAATTCTTCGTCTTCCGAGATAATTAATAAGCCATTCAGAACTGTTTCGTGGCTGTCCACTACCTAATAAAGCAAATCTTGAAAGAATGCTGTTGCCCATTACAGCTCTACACCACAAGGCATCGTAAGGTTGACTATAACTTGGATCTTTAGGAAATGTCACAAAAAATTCTCCATTCGATGTAAAGTTCTTTTGCAAATCGTGAGGATAATTTGTAGAATTTGACCAGCAATGAGTGTATATTAATGAATTTGGTTGCGGCTGGATATAGATCACTATATAATGTCCTTGCGTCAAAATAGATAAGACAACCACAAATGCCAAAATTGTCAATCCAGAAATTCCTAAAAAAATCCCCAAATTTTTTTTTGAAAAATTTCAGAAATAATTTGACTTTTACATATGTATGAAAAATTGCCATTCTTACCTGACATTATGTTTTATGTGCTTGACTTTAGTTCGGTCAATGAGGGAAAAATTTTGTAAATAAAATGATATGCAATAGTATTTCACCATATATATGTATAGAAAAATACATATCCGTAATCATTTTTAACCTGATATATAGTCCAGTTTGGTTTATTTACATGATTTCTAATCTTGTTCAATAAATATTTAAAATAATCTTATTGCAATTGCTAACAAATTGAGCATGATGCGTGACGAAAGCGAGTAACATGTAAAATTATATTCATAAAGATATTCATCTGAGCTCTGAATCCAAAAATTTGCCTGCAGTATGCCAAAAATCCAAGTAATGATTGGTTTGGTTTACTACTTTCTCCAATCTCTTTGTCCACGCAAAAAAGCCATTGAAAAAGCATTAAATTTGCAAAAAATATAAAATATGCATTAACTTTATATTTTTGGCAATTTCAATTTTTACACATCATACGCTTGCAATTATATACTCGAATTACTCGATTCAATGCCACTCGTCTACTTAGGTTAGGATTTTAGGATACATATACAATTCTTTACTATCAAAACACCAAAACTATAGCATATCTCGGTAAATATTAGTGTGTTAGACCAAGATTTCTTTGTGATTTAAAATCAACTCTTTGCTATTCTGTCTGACACAATGAGTGAGTCCGTAATGTGTTTCGATCTTGTTATAGTTGACGAGGTCGGATTTGGCGTTGTGCTGGGTTTATTTCTGTCGCTCTGTCTACCCCTTTAACTTTTATATGCACACGGAATGCCGTTTAGTTGTTTTCATAATGTATCAGGTAGAATCAAAAACCCTCTCATTTTCCAGGCCAGAGAAAACAGTAAAACTGCAGTGCAGTGTTTACCTGGGGAGAAAAGTTATTTCTTTCATTTTGCCATTTCAATAGAAATAATGGACTGTATTTTTCCAGCCTCCCAGACCATGAAGAGAGAAGCTTTGGCATGAGACAATTTATGTCCATTTATGTGCGTGTGTAGCCCCAAGCTGGGCTGAGAAGATGAAATAAGTTAGAAAGTGGATAGGAGTGAATGAGAGTGTTCTGCAGAATAATTAATCCAGATTTGGAGCATGAAAATGGATCTACCACATTCAGAAAAGTACACAACATTACAAATACATGAATAAATCTCGTGGGCTCAATGTCCATAAAGAATAAATAACATGCTTCAAGACTGGAAATGGGAGGACGGAGAAAGTGTTGCATTATGGAAAATTTTCCTTTGGCACGACCAGTACACGAATAACCTTCTTTCCTTTCACTTCTACTTATAATCGTCATGAGTTGCAGATATTTTTCCACATACGCATACTTCCAGATTACTGCTAAACGAAACATAAATCTGTGAAAATATCAGCGGAAACAAAATAGTTTAAAATAGCTAATCGCTATAAAATCAACTGAAATATAATTCCAAAAGTCCCTCATCCATGATCAATCCGTGTTGCTGCTGTTCGGCTGAAGCTGGAGTGTACATTTTACTTTTTTTCAATCTTGTAAGATTTTGCATAAGTAAAGGTTAATTTACTTTATTTCAAAAATTTTGATTTTTTTATTGCAGTTGTATTTTGTAGGAAACGTCATATTTTTAGTAATATTTTCTTCATGGACTATTACGATCGCATTAGAAGATGCATCATATTCGTTGGGTAAGTTTTCGTTGGAAAAACATTGCTAAATAAATATTTTTTAAAGGACAGTTATGTAAAAAAATATATGCTCAAAGCATCCAAAATCGATCACTGCAAACATTACAATGCGGTATGGAAAATTGGCTTGTTATTTTCGTCACAATAGCCAAGTTTTATTTGTCGGACACGTAATAATGACATAAACTGCAGTCTTTGGGGCAATCTGCATAATTAATTAAATTACTTGTATCATCCCACATTCTTTGATATAAAGATATGCAAAGTGAGTATATGCTTGAATATAATTAGCCATTATAGTTAAAGCTCCAGTTTAATGACTGTCATGAAACTTGGGATAATGTTGCACTAAAAGCTTTATGTCGGGATGAAAGTACTATTTTCATTGGCACAAGTTGTTCTTCCTCTCTTTTTGATTTTTGCATTCTTTAACAAGTTCTGTTGCATATTCCAGGTTTCCGAGCCATCAATACCATAGTTTGGGTATTTCTTTTGCTATTCTTTGGCATTGAAACTTTCTTGGGGTCCCGTTTGCTTACAGCAGTGAACAAAGTGAGGATAAAATATACATGATAATTTTGATCATTTACCTATTTATTTTGTAACTGATTACATGTTGTCTATTATTTATTTGTTGCATCATAGAGTGACAATCCTGAAGAATTTCGACATTGGGTGAAAATTCGCATTGTTCTTCTTTTGTTTATTGGACCAATAATAGGAATATTTCTTTACTTACATTTTAGTATTTTGACCATAAGTGTATTAACCGTCATTGTAATTTACCAACTATACTATATTTATGTTGTTCAGTATTATTCATATGAGCTGGACATCATTTTTGAGACAGATTCAATGGGCATTGGGGAAGATAAAACATGACCTTTGCTTTTCATAGCTGATTCTGTCATATGAAAGTCAGTGAAAGTTATTACTTTTCTCTCAAGTAAATACTCAAAAATGAATCTCAAACACATTACCTACAAAGATAATATTATTATATACACTTTTTCTCATAATAAGCCGGAAATTTATCCAAATAATTAAAGCAATAAAGTTCACAAACATCCACTATAATATTATAAGCTCCTATACAACTACCTAAAGACAAATAAATACTTTACGCAAAAAATGCTGCATACCAGTTTCCTGAATTTCCAATGTGTTCATTTTATAGCTCATTTATTTAAATTTGATTATATATTATTTCTAAATTAAACATTATTATTAAATAGTTTATATTTTGTACTCTGAAGATTGTGAAAGAATAAAAAAACCCTATATGATATACAATTTAAATGACTTAATAATTAATGCACTTAAATATTTGTCTCACATTTCAGCTAATGAATCAAAAAATGGATTTCTGTAAATAAAAAATGGATCATAAAAGTTTAATACTTTAATTGCTTTGTTCCATGCCGGACCATACGAATGACGAATAAGTTGTTTAAAGTCTCCTTCGTGTCCTTTAAAAGAACCAGATTGGTGCCTCCATTCAGTTGACCACAAAGGTCTTACGATTGCATAATCCCCTTGAAAATTAGCGTAAATCCATGGCTCAAACTCGTCTATAAACTCTTCCCCACTTGGATCATTTGGTAAAAATTCCATTTCAAATATAACAGCAACGTCAAATTCCGGATGATTGGTCATTGGAGAAAGTACACTAAAAGCGGGCGGAATAAGGGAAAATGACGATTTTGACCCTTTTGAATTTCCTTTGAGAGAGTCAATTCCGGAAACTCTAATATATATATTTGATATTGGATATTTTCCTTGCTGCTTCAATTGATCCCGAAGTAGGCTGAATTGTTCAAAGAAATTGTGGACGACACTCTGAATGTCCTTCCGAGATGTAAGGATGACATATCCTTTCGAATTATATGTCTCAGTGTGATTTGTAAAGGTAAAGTAAGTATCATGAGAAGTTCCATATATGTCACTGGCCCCACTCAATCTCATTCTGGCCACTCCCATATCAAACAAAAAGCTAGAAAATGTTGGAGCAAGGGATGGAAACATTGAAATTGTTTTCGTGGCTAAAAAACTAACAATATTCATAATAGGACTAAGTGCCCCAGATAAATACTTTTTGTTTACTTTTAAAGAACCAATTGGTCGCTTTTTAATTTTTGTCCAAATCTTTACCCATGATCTATCTATATATGGAAAGTAAGTGACTTCGACTTTCCCAAACTCTTCCACTAAATACGCAAAACTTTCTTCTGTCAATGATGACGTAGAATTTGGATTTGCAAATAAATTTTCGGATGTAAACTCGGAGAACGTTTGACATCTCAGTTGATAGCTTGGTTGAACTAAAAATGTAACTTCTGTAATAAATGAACGCCCTAAATTAGTGAGAAAGGCAAACGAACGTGGATCTGGTCTATCAAATCTCTTGAGGATGTAATTATCTTGTACTCTATCATAAACAATGGTTTTGAAACTCATGACCAAACTGCTAACTGTATGGAAAAATGAAGTTGTGTTTTCCTTGTGCGAATTCACCCCAATTCCATATGCTCCAATAGACAAAGCTTCGCCAATACTAAGAACAATGTGACCTGGAATTGGAGAAATTGGCAAACTCACTCCTTGCTCTTCCAAAAAATCCAATAAATTTTTCATTTTAACTCCAGTTTCAACTGTAACTAAATTAACACCAACCATTTTCATTTTAGTCAAATATTTTGATGCGTCAATTAGAAGAGTTCGAGAGCAGTTTGTATCTTGAATATATTTTGAGCTCCAAACTGATGAGGATAAAGATGAGACATTGATCAAATCTATAGAATGCAGTGTGTAGTCGTTTATAAAGGCCCAATTAGTCAATATTACAACTTGAGACAAAGTCCTTGGCATTGCTTTCCACAAAAGCTTATTGGGCAATTTACGAAAAGGATCCTTGATAAATTCCTTTTTCAGAGGAATTAGTGAAGGAAAATCCCTCGGAGGTCGATGACAATCAGTTCCATGTAAATTGACCCCAATCATTTGCAAAATTCCTCGAGGAGATTCCTGATTTAACTTTTCTACAATTTGAGATTTTCATACACATTTAACACTTGTTAGATAAATTAGCGGTATAATTAATGCTAGAAATTACCTCTAACTACTGCACTAAACGAAGTGTTGATAATAATCAAAATGTAAATTGATATCTTTATTAGATGTTTAGTGATTTGTAACATTTTAGATGAGTATGTTTCGATATCCAGTGTCAACTGATTGTGAGATTTTTTTCCACGTATTGTCAGTAAATTTCAAGGCATTCGGTTTTGTCCCTTTTATTAGGTGGCTAAAAGGTTCCGTTGCTTTTCAAGAATTACACAAATACAGATAAATGGGTCATTGTACATAATATGTATAAACTAAAGGTATCCATTTCTTTGAAGTTAAACTAGCTAAAGGGTCCGTAACAATAATGTTTTGCAGAGAAAAAAGAATGATTATACATGACTTAAAAGTTGACATTTTGTAATTCTAAATGGACAGTATTATTGTCCTCAAATTAGCTCATTCCATCACACACTTTCATTGTTATTACACCAAAAATATTTTTATTTATTACTATGATTTGAACAATTTAAGTGGATTTTCTGGATGTGGTTTCTTTTGTTAACTGAAAATAACTGTAATCTAGTCCAAACCCGAAAGGACGAAAGCATAGGTGGCCTGGCTTAATTTAGAAAATACTTGTATTTATCTAATCCATATCATTGTAGGAAACATTTTCAAAACGAGTTGAGACCTTGCATCATAAAAATGTAAAATAAATATATACAACCATAAGTACTTATGCGTATAAACAAAATTTTAATTGATACCAATTATTATGTAACAATTGAATAAATCAAAGATGAAAATATGATCAAAAAAGTTCCAGCATACAATTTCCAAGAGTCTGGGTGTGGCATGTAATTCTCTTTCTGGAAATCTGCATGATAGCTCATATGTTCATCTTGAAACTTGGCCAGTTCTCTCAACTTGATTGACATGTCCATCCAAGCCTTGGAAAGAGAAGGGTCAAACAACGATTTACCGTTTTCTAACAACTGCTTTGCACTATTTCGGTGAAATTGATAGGCCTCCAAAGCAAATTGACTAAGAGATCGTGTTCGCATTGGAGTAATCCACCCTTTTGATCCTCGAATTGTTGATTCTAAAAGTTTTCCAATTCTCTCCAGAGCCTTTCGGTATGACTGAGATTGAGTGTTTTTTGGGAAAAAATTAGGAATTTGTGTCCAATCTATTTGTCCTAAAATAGAAATATTTTTTGTGCTAACAATAATCTCATTTACAATTTTTTATATATATATATATATTATACCATCGGTTGATTCTTGAACTTGTGTTGCAAAACAAAGCAAAAGATTAGAGTTGTCAACTGCGTCTATAAGACTAAATGATTCACAAAAGAATTTGATTTCTGCATTTTCTTCTTGCTCCAAATTTTCGAATTTTGGGTTATAAGGTAATTTTTCTTCCATTTCTTTAACCAAATTATCGTTTAAAAAATAGTATACAAAATGGCCGTTGAATGATGGTTGTTCAAATAAAATTATTTGGAGCAATACTAAAACTTTTTTTTTCAATAATAACAATTATCTAATCTTTTCGTTGTTTGATTTACGATTATGCATCACATTGCTTACGTTCATTAGTTTGAGCAAGCAGGCAACATGCCCTAACTCAATCAGCAAAAATCATCCAGTTTTTAATTCTTATCATATAGTTGAGTCATAGCAAAAATTACTTTGTTCTAATATTTTCACGCACATACATACATATAATAGACACGTGTCAACACACGATATTCATTCTGTCAAGTATTTTGTCAACATATCAGCCCTAACTTGAGATCTGCATGAAAGAGCTTTATTTGCTCATCTTCGAAAATAACAATGGGACTTTAATGTAAAAAAAAACAATTTATTAAAATAATAAGTTATTACAAAACTTTTCATTTATTTACAAACTGCAACTGGAATGCAGGGAGGTTCGTTTATACATTCTGCAACTTCCACGCATGTACTTTTTGACGCACACTTTTTATCCAAACACGAATGAATTTCTTCTTCTTTGGCTTCTGTTAGTACAATATTTTAAAATTATATTATCCCGTGAATTAAAAATACAATCTTACCCGATGCCTTTACACATTTATATTTCCAAATCAAGTTGCATGGTGGATTATTATTTAAACACGGTCGAGGTTCTCGGATTATTGTGTGAATTTCTTCTGGGTTTTGGCATAGGCCTCTGGTTCCGCTTGTTGGGCTTATTTTGGTATGATAACCTCCCTCACGCTTTAGGCATTGATGAATCAAAATGGGTGACTCGCGAACATCTTTTCCCTTGGTATCTTTTATCCAGGTCACGCAGACTTCACTTTCACTGCATCGCCAAAGACCACACCTTCCGTTTGTTGCAAAATCAAATGTGGAAATTGAATTGCGTCCTGGTATAAGAAACGTTTGGCCTTTGGCTTGTCTTGTTCCACGAATTGACTTGTTCTCGATTGTGGAGTTTGTCATATTAGGATTTGCTAAAAAATTTTAGAATTAAATATTTAAGTAGTTGAAAGTTGAAACATGATTTTCAAATATAAAGGGTGTCCAAGAAGTAGGGTGCTTTTTGAAATATAGCGATATTTCTGTTCAGGAATTATCAAGAATTTGGAAAATTTGTGTTATTATAGCATACATATATTAGTTGTTAAAATTGACCATAAAAAATTTTCACACTCCTTTGTATCCAGTAGATCTAAGGATCTTCTAAGCCTCCGAAATAATGGCTATTCCCGACTTTTCTCCAATTTCCCTGCTAATTTTGGACACTAATTGTCTAAATCTGTCTAATTTTTTGACGTTAAATTTTCGTGTTGAGTATTGTTGTTTGCAAACTGGTGATTTTTTTAAAATACCTCTTGTCAAAGGTAAGCTTGGAGAGTTTTTAGTTTTAGTACAAAAATACCTTTTTTGCTTAGAAGGTAATCTCTAACTTTCTTGGCATAATTCCTCGTGACCATATCATGTCAGGACAAAAGTTTTTTAGTATTTTAACATGTAAGTATAAAGGTAACTAATCGTCTTTTCAATCACTCATTTTGATAAACGCTTCCTTTTATAATCTCCTCCCAAATGCAAGACTCTTGAATATCGCAATTTTCATTCTTCATATTCTAAATGAAGAAATTTTTAAGAAATTAAGTTTTGATTTTAAATTTATGTTCATATAATACTTCATCAAGGTTAGGAGAATGAAAAAATTAGCATCCTGAAAATTTACGAGTGCATTGGTGGACATAGGGGTCATCAGAAATGACATACCTTTTGCTCAGGCACTTTCTCGCAATTTTACAGTTAGCCGTCTTCGAACTTTTTTCTTGCTTTTCAGTTTGCTTTGGGGCAATAATTTTGACATGTTATTAGATCTCCAGTTTGTGTAGTTTGTTCAGTTAAAATTTGATTTTAAAATTTTGAGCCGGCTGGAAACTGTAGGCACTTTTATGGAAGAGCTACAACTAAACTTGCTCTCTACCAAGGTAAAGCTTTGGGGGTGGACTGAGTGGGTGGAGGTGCATATTTTTTATTGTTTTTGGCTATTCCTGTTTCTGCATACATTTGCACTATTCGCCAAATTGTTAAACTTTTTTTTCAGTACTCACAATGTGCTTAATTGTACTTTGAACATCTTCCCCACCAATGATTTTGTTGAGAGTGAATATTTCGTTTTGTTACCTCTCTGTTTGAAAGTCGTGCCATTTCTAAACTACTTAACTTAGGAGGTTCAAATAATTTTTATTTTGAAGATAAATGTTTGCTCTTTTAATGGTATATCCGGAATTTGCAGTATCAATTTTTTTCATTTCAATATTAAACCTTCTTTAAAAAGCACCCTACTTCTTGGACACCCTTTATATTTCAAAAACATTACCAAAATTTAATAGAGGGAAGCAATATTGAAATTTTTGAAATTATTAAAAAAAAATTGCTATACCTAGGTAGCTAGACACTGTTTAATTTTTGTTTGAATTTTTGTGGGGTTTTTATCTTTTGATACCTTGAACTATTTCCACAAAAGATTAAATTTTTGTGTGTTTTAAGATAAGACAATAAGTAGACGAAAAAACAATCCAAAAGCCTGCTCTTGTGATCTAAATTTGACAACTCGTAACAAAATTTTTATCAATTTTATATCGGCCTCGAAGTTATTCATCTTTTAAAATTTTAGAGTTTAAAATAAAAAGTGCGATATGCATAATACATATTACGTATTTAAATTTAAAGCTTTATTTTTTTGAATTTTAACCAGAAAAATTAAAACTGATAAAAAAATTGCATGATTGGTTTTGATATTTTCAACATTTGAAAACGAATTGTTACTCCAATTAGCATAATTTCATATAATTGTTCCTTCAATGTGATAAGGATTCAACGAACTATTGTATTAAGAATAGTTTTATTTGTAAAAATGGTTCTAATTATCAAACTTTTAAATGAGATGTGAAAAATAAAAAATATTTTTGATAAGCTTATGAAGATTAAGGTTAAGGTTTCCAATATTAAGAAATTAAGGTTTCCAATATAAACCTCATTTTATTAATCAAAATCTTACTTCAAGTAAATTTATGGGGCCCATGAAAATGGCATTTTATAAAAAAAAAAATACACTACAGAGGTGTGTAAATTGCCCGAGTCAGAAATTTGTTTCATTCTCAATCTCTAACTTTATAA
>JAQIXN010000032.1:0-90708 GCA_034698145.1 Proisotoma minuta | reverse complement strand
TTTTGGGGTCAGTGACCTTTTGCCTTGGACCTAGGGTCAATTATGCAAAAAAGTGCCTGAAACTACTTTTTTGTATAAATCTTTCTTTTTACGATTTCAGACAAAATTGGGGAAATATTTCCAAACTATTAACGGATTTTAATTCCCAGTAAATTGTAGAATAGAAAACCGTATTTAGTAAATCCTTAGGCTTAAATACTGCTCATGGGTACAAGCGTTTCCGCTTGGAAACTTGTCTTTTTGGTACCACAACTTTTGGATTTAATTGCACAGAGACCTTTTGACCTATCAGTCTGAAATTTTGCAAACATGTTAAGCAACTAATAGAGAATAAGTTTGCAAAATATCGTTAAGTTCCAAGAAGCGGTTTCTTCAGAAAGTTAAAAAACATTTCGTTCACGAAATAAGTAGCCTCCCTCTGTAAATATTTTCCATAATCCACATATGACATAATAATAAAAATACCTGAAGGACGAGAAACAAAACTTGTTGTGCGCTCTTAAACTTGTAATGTCCAGCATCATATCCCCCGTGTTCGTATATAAAAACCAAATAGCGCTGATGCAGTGGAAAATGCGTTGGTCTATCATTGTCGCTATTATTCTCGTTCTCATAATCATCCCACGCAGAGATCAGCTTTTGAGGATAACTACCAACGGTCACACATGCTTTGTACAGTTTTATAAACCCCTTGGAATTGTGGCTTTGGTTTTCAGAGAGAGATGTCATCTTCCTTAAAGAAATATTTGAAATTTAAATCATGCTTGACAAAAAATACAAAGAAATGATGTGATTGTTATAGTTCACTTTGAAATGATGACTTCCGGTAAAACCTCTTCATATCTTTTTTGACGTTCCCCATTCACCTTTTCCTCTCCTTGGATGGGCACAACTTTGAAGACTGTTCGAAAGCTTTGTTCCTCTTCCAATTGATCCCCATGTAAAGCGACTCGACCCTCATAAACTTCCCCGAAAATTCCCTCCCCGATTTTTGTGAGTAGATGTACTTCTGTGAATAATTGTTCCATGTCTATCGGGTATAATTGATTGCATGCTGATAGTAATGCAGATTCGTGAACCTTTTCTTCCTCTGGAGCCATTTAAAAAGATTTATTTTTTAAATCTCAAGTAATTTGTAACTTTTTCCAAACAATAATTGAAATGAGATCCATGTTTGAGTAGCCAATGGTATTTGTACAAGATTTTGAACTCTACAGTTTATGTAATGGACTAATATGATGTTCTTGTATCTGTATGTTGTAACTAATCTGTAAATCTCTTGTTTGTTTTTCTTCTTTTAATTTTCTCTCCCTTCCCTTCTTGGTCTCTGTTTTGACCAGCATCATGAGCAAAGAGGAGGAAGAAGCTCCTAAATTAGGGATTTGTAGATAAGACAACTTTCCCAAACTGCTCCACCCAATATACTAAGTATGTAGACAGAGGAAGAGAAAGTCGGACTTAATTTCCTCTCTCCACGTGCTTTCTTCAGGATGAATAAACTCGTAAATAAGAGCTGTTGATTTACGTCCCTTCCTTCCTGTTAGTAGACAAGTGGTTGTTGTCCTTTCATTAGTTCCCCACTGGCTTTTGAGGTTATTAACAGTCCAATAAAACCACTTTTTCCATACAAAAGGAGGTCGGGGAAGGGTCTGTTTAATGTTTGCTGGACTGGAAGCCCACATCCCACAAAATATTTGCATTTTAGCATTTTGTTGGTAGTGATGAAGCTTATTGAGCAATATTGGCACGTGGAGTAATATGTAAATTAGAGTTGGGAAATTGGAGTGGGCCTCCAGAGGAATTTAGATTAATCTAATATCATCAATAAATCTACATACGACTTTGAGTCGTAACTTTTGTTTTCAATGGGTAAATATTTCCAACGGAAGATAAACAGAGAATCAAACAGAAATATATCCAATCATGTCAACCTCATAAACACAGAAAGAGAAAGTTTTTTGGACATGAAGTTTCAATTTCCACAAAATACTCGAGACGGAAAAGTGCATCAACTTGAGAGAAAATGTCTCCTCTCTTGAGTTGTATAAAACAGGAAACAAAAATGGGAGATATCCATTTGACAATGGCAATAATCAAGATACTGTCATGAAAATATCTACACAATGGATTGCTTTTGTCAGAGTTGGAATTGCAATGAGCCTCTCTCTTTAAAATTCATCCCTTGTAAGGCTCAAGACCTCAGCTGAAGAAATGTGAGGAGAGAGTGAGTGGACTTCAAATTAGTTGTTTTCTCTGGTGAAAGTGAGAATGTCCAGTTCATTCAATTCAATTGTCACCCTCAAGGCTTACAATCAAGGAATTATTCCCTCCCTCCCTTGACTTGACTTTCACTCAAGAAATAGGCCAAAGGCCACACAACACTCATAAACACGGAGGCTGTCCACAAACCTAATTGAATTGTCATTTTAAAAAACTGTTTCGTTTTTCAGCACTTGTGATTGGATTAAAGTTGGGGAACGTGACGATTCCGCAGTACGGTGTAAAGGACGGATGGGTCAACCTCTTTTGCGACTTTCAGCTTGATCCTGGTGAAAAACTGTTTGCTCTCAAGTGGTACAAAGATGAACATGAATTCTTTAGGTTGGTTTACTCTATTTCTTTATAGCTTCTTTAGAGTTTTCAAGATTTACTTAGAATACAATATTTATTTACTTTTTAGGTACTCGCCTCAAACGCGACCTCCCATTTTGGTAATTCTTTACATCCTTTTCACTTGGTGAAAGTAACTGATGAGTTGTTTTGACCACTTTCAGGCGTTTTCCGTGGAAGGCACACACGTCAATGTAAGCTCGGCTTTAAATTAAGCTTTTTAATCACGTCCCGTTCCAACGTATTGCAAGTCCGTTGGGGGAAGGGATTTTAAAATATATTCAATTGTTTTGAGGTTTAGAGAAAGTAGAAAGCAGAAATGGCAATTATATATATTCGAGACTACTTTTAAAAGCAATATTTGACACAGTTTCTCAGATTTTTCCCCGTCGTTATTTTTCACTTTCTCTTTTCAGTAAAGCACGTTCAAAGGAGCCTTCCTTTACTTTACGTGATCCTTTGTTGTGCCGATCCAAGAAAAATGCATTTGGCTCCATTCACTTTGGAATATATATGGAGTGTTGTGTTGAGTGTGTAATATCCACATCACTCACTCAATGGAAGTGTAACAGCACATTATATAATATATATTGTCCCCTTCTTTCACTCACTTACCCAAATATATGGGGAAGAAAAGAAAACCTCACATTCATTTGAATTGACGGCTTGATGCATGTGGTAGTTGACATTGAAGTGTCTCGGTTTGAAGGTGATTTATACCAGCAATACTGCAATTTTCTAGGAAATATCCGCTTCAACACTTTAAATGTGTATAAAAGAAAGTAAATTGATGGAGTAGAATGAGATAATGTTCCTCCTCACGTTTGATGTTTGACTCTGGAGCTAGTTGAAAGCCATTGAGCTGTTCATGCGAAGGGAAGTAAAGTAGTGCTCAAGACACGGTTGAGCGTGTCCCCACAAAATGCGATACTTTCTCCAACTTCATCTGTAATCATAAAGCGGATCCTCCACCACTGACCCATTATTATTGTGCCGGCAGACCATCAATTTCCCCAGGGCATGTAATCACCTGACCACACCCAGCTCATAAAAGGCCGGATTATGTCCTGTTGGTCCGGAATCGGATATTGCATTATAGGGATATTCCCTTACTGACCTTAATTCCTCCCATTTCCGCCCCGGTCGGGAAAGATAGGGATTCCTATATATAACTTGTAGATCACCTTATTGAAAAAGAAAGAACTTTATTATTGAGAAGTTTTGAAAGAGAGGAAGGAAGCCTCGGTAATCTGTTGCTTTTTCTACATCTTCATTCCAAAGGTTTTCTTATTGTTATTAAAATATCTGCACTTTTACCCCTTTGTTTCAAGAAAGCCAATAAAAGGGCTTCTCATTTCTTTTTGTAGCTCACTAATTAGCTGTGCGCAGTGGAGAAAGTTGTATTAATTAAATTAATGTCGGGGAATTTGTTCCACTTTCCCTTCATCATCCACAAGGCCTTTGACTGCCACATGTAACGTCGACATTGACGTCCTTTTACTGTCCTTCATGTTTTCCCTTATTCTCTAATATGTATCTGGATGTATACCGTACATACTTTGTATAGTTTGGGCTAAATCATTTATTCACTCATCGAAGTCGTAAATGAATTCTGTTTAGAGGAAATTGTAGCGTCCTTGGAGTCATTTAGCACTAAAAGCTCTTCCTAGGAAGCAATTTAAAGCACTTTTAATTGCAATTAGTCAGCAGACTGGAGAAAGTTTGGTTAAAGTGGAAGAAAACTCGCAAAGAAGAAATCCAGTATTTGAATAATGCTCAACTAATTTGCAACTTTGGGAGAGAAATCATTGCCAGCTTTCTTTCTTTTTTCCAGGTATCTCAATCAGGACTAACTCATGTTGTGATGAGGAACATTACACTAAAAAGCAGTGGCAATTATAGGTATTGCTTATTTATTTAGTAGTTGTCACAAAATCTCATATTGTTGTGTTTGTAGGTGCGAAGTCTCGGCAGACTCACCCTCGTTCAGAACTCTGAGTCAGCACGGAGACATGATTGTCATTGGTAAGAAGATGGATTGCTTTAATATATCAAACTTGCTTGTACTACACTACCTACATGAAATGGGAGAAAGTTTGGGCTTTATATTTGTGGCAAAAAGACTACACTTTCCATGAGTAACTTTGGCCAGAATTCCTGAACGAAACTGGACCTCAAAATCATGATCCCATCTAATTTAATTTGGGTATCTCTTTTCAGCACCGCCAGCCGCCGATCCGGAAATAACTGGCGTTGGTCCATGTTGTGTGAGTGTGGGCGATCGTGTCGCCACAAACTGCACGTCCTTTCACAGTCAACCTGCAGCCTCCCTCATGTTCTACATTAATGATGAAAAGGTTCGCTACCACCTAAATTTCACCTTTTTTCTTTGGCTAAAGCCGAAAAACCACAAAAAATGAGGTTTTGTAATCTTCTCTCATCTACATTTACCCACTTTGATCATAAGCCTCAAATTTCCTTTGGGACTTTCCCTCAACTTCCAGTTAAATTTGTGGACGGCATACGAATATTTGCATTTTAGATCGGGTGTAAGTCAACTGAGAAAATATGAGAATTAATTGCTATCCTCAGGCGGAGACGGGTGAGATTCGGGAATATCTGCCGATTCAAGAACCGGATGGATTGGAAACATCAGTTTTAGGTCTCCATTTCATTGTGGAAGCTCGACATTTTAAAAACGGAGGGGCTCTGGAACTCAAATGTACGGCTACAATGGGAAATAGTTATCGATGGAAAAAGATTAGCATCGCAGAAGCAAATATCAATGCCCAGCCTTCAATCCCAGGACACAACCGCCCACTCCTCTCCGGTATTACTTTCAATCAACTTTTAACGTAATTAATGAATTTATTTATTAATGACCATCTTTTCAGGGGGAGTCTCAACTGTAACAAATCACAAATATTTCTCACAGCTTCTACTTTTGTTGTTGCATTTCACTCACCATTAGTTAGAGTTTTATAACTTTCTCCAAAATCTATTTTAAAGAACAGCTCACAACAAGCAGATGATAGATGTTTCTAAAAATAGAAATCATATTGCTCCATTGCATACATAAGCATAGGGTTACTCAAATATTGACATGTGAGTGAAAGTGACTTTGTGCATAGGGGAAAGCGAATCGCATTATGGCTGCACCACCCAAGTTTACATACAATAATATGATACAAGAGAAAAATGCGTATAAGATATCATTCTCAAATCTCAAGATTTGTTGTGAGAGTTGAGCCGGAAACTGCTTCTTCCTCATCCCCCAACAAATGGTGAGTGACAGACGACGACTTTGTAGAGTAAACTTCCTTCGAAATCTCTACAACAAAATTTGCAAACTCGGGCGACTCGAGAGCAAGGAAAATTGCAAACTTCCTTTCTCCTTAAAAAAGTTAGTTTTAGCTGAGAGAAAACTCGTATAGAAAAAATAATAAAGATAAATTTGAAGAAGGAGAGAAGACGGATTTATTTTTGGCTCATTTTAAAAGGATTTAGTGGTCTTAAGGTGAGTGACAGACGGACGGAGCAGGCTGAAATATTGCAGGAAAACTAAATAACTTTCACCACAAATGTCATATTAGTCCGAAAATAAAAATTTTACTATCGGCTCAATTTATTGAATAACATCCACGCGGCTCCTGCTTGACTCCAATTCTTTTTATAATCCCTCAGGAAAATGGAGAAAGTTTTTAGAGAAAGAATGTGATTCAAGTTCAACATTTGGAATTTTATTGTGAGAGTGAATAAAGTTGAGTACATAGAACTAGGACACGCTATTTCTAGTGTTTAAGGATAAGTAATATTATATTATACGCATGTTGTGTGTGGTTGAGATTTACGATTTACATAGCATAAAATTTCTTCTTTTTCTGCGTAGAAAGTTATGAGATGCGTTTGGTAATTTGAGTGAATTTTTCCCCAAATATTTGATAGTTTGTAGAGCGAATGAATGAATGTAGACTGAAATTTACGAAATTCAATTTAATGGTACAATAAATGGAAATAAATACTGAATTATGGGACTTATCTGTTTTTTTATTACTCGACAAGAGGCTCATAAAGTTATCTGGGCGGTGGTATATACTTAAGTTTACCCTTTCCTTGTTCACATTACGCTAAATATTACTACTACTCTTACTTAATTCATAATATGCAGGAGAAAGTAGATAAAATATCAATTTCAACGTTCATTTTCAACCTATGATTGAAAAACAAACATTTAGTTTCCCAAAGCCATTTATTGACGTCAAAGTAATGCAACAAAGCTTGTTTCCTTATTTGTACTCCAATTAATTTTAATGTCATGTAATCCAAGAAAGGAAGGCTTAAACTCATTTCACTCCCAGCATCAGATCATCTCTGTATGCAGATGCAGTACAAAACAAACTTATTAAATGTGGTAAGAGAAGACAAAGAAAGCAAGTTAAATAGAGATGAAGAAATATGAGAGAAGATGAAGAAAGTGTCCCCACTGCGACAAAGGATGCTTTCATAATCACATCCAATATCCAAGATAGAGGCCAACGGGTCAAACACCACCAATTTATTAAACAAGCCACGGAGTTTAATATCTTAGCCAAGGATTTGTGGACGTTCCATTCATCACATCGTCACTCTGTCACGCTGTTATCCCTGCGGGTGTGCTCCCTTCAAAGGGCTACCTCCGGGTGGCATTTTACACGCCACGCTTCATCAGCCTTCCCAACCAACAAGATGAAAGAAAGTAATAATGATGGTCGCCATTTCATTTAATTCTTACGTTCTGCCGTTAAAGAGCCAAAATCATTCATTTGGTGGTGAAATCAACGGAGAAAACATTTATACAGTTGGGCAATTAGAGGGCAAAGTAGCCTTTGGGCTATGCGGTCGAAAATTGAGGCTGCCGTTTGTTATTAGCTCCTTCACTTAATTGACTTCTTTTTGCTGGAGGCTTTCACTTTCCCTTCCTCTTATTCCTATCATTCAAACTTTATTTCATTTCTCTCAAAGAGAGTGAAAATTTTATTGGCTGAGAAAAAAAAATTGGAATATGACAAAGCATGGTCCATTTTTGGTGTATTTTGGCCATTTTCCGTCTGCAACAATATGGTGAAAGTGGTAGGACATAAAAATAAGAAGGAGAGCCGTTAAGCCGTTTACGACTTCCGTTTTCATTTCATCCGGCAAAGCAATCCCCATTTTATTAATATTAATTCCCCTTCATGATATGATGCAGCCTAATCCCCACAGCTCATATTGATTTCTACGCCCACAAAAGCCCCATTGTACTCCTTGTTTCAATTTAGCTCGTTATAGAAAAAGAAATTACGTTTCTTCTGCTTCTACCACATGAAAAGAAAATTTTGAAAAGAAAGAGCAACTAGACATGCGAAGACAAGTCGGGCTACGAATTTGTCTTGTATTTGAAAAAAAAAGAGTACAAAAGAAGGCAAAAATTAATTGGATCATATTCGTGGTGAGACTAATTAGAAATTGCATGATGAAAAAAATTTGTAGAAAGAGTGAAGCTGGACTGCAAAAGACATGAAATTGTCCATTGGCTAAAGTAAGTGCAGTGACTATAAACATCCATCAAAATGTCTTGGGACAAAGCCGCTTCTGTCATTCAATCTCTGCGTAATCTTACCACGCGATGTAATAAGTAAATTGCAATATGTGCTTGCAAGATAATCCCAAACAGTCCAATTTATTGCTTTCTTCTCTCTCTTTCTCTATCAAATATGTACCTTTGTACAACAAGGAATTTAGTAAATGACATTGTCATCAAATTACAACCGATCCCAATTACTTACATGGTGTTCAAAACAAAAAAAAATGACAGAATTGAGAGAAAGTTGAGTGAACTGTGGAGGAAATAAAAGACGCATTTTTTCTGGGGATAAACTTGTCTTCGTTTTGAGTGAAAGGCGCTTTCTCCATCTCAATCCCAGATTTCCTTTTACGCCAGGATTTTTCAGTTATATTGCATTGTCCTTCGTTGCATTTACAAAAGTAAGAGTAAAATTCACTTTCTCCCTTATCCAAGAAGAAAGGGAAAGCTTGTGATTTTTCTTTGGCTTAAGCCATTTTTCTGCTACGTTTTATTATACGGATATTATATTATTTGATGCTTGAAATCTGGAAATACTTGTGCCACGTGGGCATCACACACCAGTAGCCTATTACACTTATTGGATTTGGAGCTTGGCCCATACATTTATTTAAAGTTTTATGTAGGCTCAAAGAGTTTTACCAGATTTAACCAGTCTTTGATCTTTCTGGGCCATTACGTGTTTTGGCTTTGTCAGCAACACTTTCCAAACTATTTATAATTTCACCTTTTATTAAGATGTTGAAATGTTGGCAAATGCATAATGAAGACCATGCACCACCGCGATGTAAAACTTGTGGGGAAAGGTCAGAGGTAAATAAATGTTTTACAAAAGAGAAAGTTTTGGGGAAAGGACACCCTGCATGGTTGACATTGATATGTTTGGAGTCGAAGGTGCTTTCACCCAAATTCCACGTCTTAAATAATTCCCCAAAGGGAGGATGGTGAGAGCTTAGAGCACTTCCAAAGCCTTGGGGACACTCTCAAACTACAACTTTCTCTTAAAATTTGGAGAAAGCTTTGAAAAATTCTTTATTGCTACCATCTCAAATTTCTTCCTTTGAGTAAGAACAGACATTCGAGCGTAAACGTAATTACTTGGTATTATCAAGTGTGAAATGCTATCTCTTTCTTTAAACTGATGGAATTCAAGTAAACAGCCGAATTAAATGAGAAATAAAAATACTAGTTTCTCCAATTTCTCTCTTTGTGTTTGGGTTAAATTACAATAAATTGCGAAATTCTGGCTTTGAGGATATTTATTTTATTTTATACCCTGTTTTCAGTATTTGCAGATTTGTTTCCGCTTGTGAAGAATTATTTCACATAGGAGAGTGGATCTTAATGGCGTCTGTGGTATTCAGCAGACATTTGTTGTTATTTACCTTTGTAAGTCTTTAGAATTAATTTTCTCTCCTCTTTTCATCTTCATCCATCAAATAGATTTCATTTTCCCTTCTTCTCATAATTTGCCAACTTTTCCTCTGAGAAATAAACTTTAATTAGTAGCAGCAGGTGTCTGAGAATTGGCAAACTGCGGAATAAAAAGTGAAAAGAATCATAAACACTGCTAACTAGTCCATCTTTGCAATTAAGACGAGACTTTTAAGGTTTTAAGGTAAGCAGAGTAGAAATTAGCATTTCAAATTGTATCCTTCTTTCTCCACCCTTCCCTTGTTCCCTGTAGCTTCCAATCTCAAAAAGGAAAACTTTCACCAGCCAACAACTTCCTTTTAAATGGAAAGAAGGCAAACAAATCTCTCCAAATGCATTTCATTCTTTTATTTACTCCATTCCCATGTTTCCCCAAAGTAAGATTGTGTTGAGAATGTTGAGATCGATAGTTAAGGCGAGAGGATGGACGCTGTTCATTGATATGCATACAATACGTGCATCAGATTTGGCATCACCACCAAACAAATTCCAAAAACCCAAGCCATTGAGACGAAATATAAGGAATTAAATAAACATCCCATGCCCACTGCCACTCCTGCTTAAGCGGAATACCCAAACAGAGAAATGCGCAAAAGTTTTGAATTAGCAGGAAATGAAAATTCTGAAGGAGATCAAGACTTTGTTTTATATGTAAAATGAATAACAACTTATTCCATCACTGCTAATGGAGAAAGCAAATGTTGAGTTAAGTCCATCACTTTTCGCATAGACTCATTAGTTTAATGGAAAGGTCAATATGTTACAACCAAAGTGGTACATACATACGCTGTTTGATCTGCAGATGAAAATGTATGTTTCATGTTTGGATTTGCACATTAAACTAATAACTTTAGAGGAAACGATTTAATTTACTATTTCACATTACTGTCTTACTCCAAGATAATAAATCAAGTTCAACTTGCTGCAGTTTAATCATGGAGATGAGAAGATCCCACAATATTTTGCAATATAATATTCTTCATTTTTGTGGGCCTATGTATGACCTTTGGGTTGGCCACCACCCATTGATACAATAAATCTCTTTCCATATTTACGCTAAATTTGGTGAGCTTCCCATTTTCCTTTGTACACAAATCACAAGAAGCATCCTTGGGTCAGGTAAATATTATCATGTAGTTGTTGTTCCGGTCGGAGAAAAAAAATTAGGGGACAACTAATGTCAGTTATTATGTGAGGAGATTGCATTAGGAAAAGGAAAGAGCATTTGGCCGGTAAACGAGGCATTTACGTTTGCCATTTGATTTGTGTGGAAATCTCCAATCAGTTTAGCCCAGTTCCAGTTTTCTCCCAACAGTTGACAATCCTTGTCTTTGTTCATTCACTTCAACTTCAAGTAATTTATTGTCTCCTATCTTTTGTTTGACTTGATTTATGCCCTCCTCAAAACACTACCCAGCAAACCATCAGATGAAATAACATGGAAATTACCCCAAAACTCTTTTAATACAAAGAACAAAAACTAAGAAGCTCGTTCCAGCCTCTTTCCTTTTTTTCATCTTGGAAAAGCAAAACATAAGGAGTCTTTTATTTTTAAAGAAATTCTTAAATAAATTATTAATGTCCCTTCACTTTCAAGTTGGTCATTTTAAAGCTCTTAAAATATCCATGTTGAAAAATTGAAGGGAATGTGAAATGAGGGGTGCTATTTAGGCACTTCCGCTCGACTTTTGACAATTCTAAAAATAGGCTGTTCCCAATGGGCCATTGTCAATATGAGTGACACGGAATGACACGAAGAACTGAAGAAGCAGGGCTCCAGAAACTGACGGGCTTTGTGATGTTGAGTTATTATTTCGCTCCCCATTAATTTATTTCCCTTTGAAATAATTCCCATTTATTGTTTCTCTCTCTTGATGGGTGTGGTCGGGACTGTTTCTTATTGTTGATTTGACATTAATTATTTTAACCCGGACCGTGATGGATTTCTTGTAATGGAATGCGAAACAAAAGGGAAGCAAAGTCAAAAGTAAACAGCTTTTCATGGAGTGGACCCAAATCCACGAATTTCATTGGAGAAAATGAATGTTTGATTTGAATTTTAAATTTATTTATGTGATGTCTGAAATATGTATTTCATAAGAGGAAATGGATGAGCAAACAAATCCCACTTGTAGTGATTTTCATCAGTGAAAGTTCTATTTTTGGTGAGATAATGTATTGGATGACGTACTTGTTTTGATTAAAATTGTTTTTGCAGATAAGCCGCTGATCGCTTGCTTGACACGTTGCAAAAAATTGAAAAAGTGTTATCTTTAAAGTTTGTGATGGATGACAAAAGTTGGGATGTGTAAACAACAACAAATTATTTGTTTGTGAAGTTGCATGCTATTCAGTTTTTATGCAACATATTAATTTCTTGTTTAAGTACTTGATGCATTAATAAAAGTGGTTTCATTTCTTTTCCGAAAATATTTATTCTTGATTTGATTTCTATCTCCAAATTTATTTTATTTTATTAGCTTTTTGTGGAGCTAAACTTAATTTGCTCCCTGCCATTTCATTTATGCCACAAAATAAAACTCTAATATGTATTTTTTGCAATAAAAGGCATCTAATGAACACAGGGACAAAAACAGGGTAAATGAAGGCAAAAAATATTAAATGGTTGACATACAAAAGCCAAATTGGATTTTATGAACAAAATAAGTTCATATCTTTCTTTTTCATGTCCATCAAAGTCAAATCACAAGTCTCTTTGTGTCCCATTTAGTTATAGGATATGACTTGGCTTGTTAACTAAACATTTAGTCAAAATTGGATGGCACAGGAGAAAAAAAGTTAATTTTCGCACATGTCCCAAAAGAAATTGGTTTCTAATTTTTTCTTAGAAAAGAAAGTAAAAGCTTTAGAAGGTGAAGCGCAACAAATTTAACTCGGCCATTTTTAGAGTTGACTTAATATTTTAGTCGTCTGCCTTTTCCAGCCAATACACTCTGTGAATAGCCATAAATAAGCTGGGAAAGTTAGTTTCCAACTTCATCTATTATGGGAGTATTAGGGATTGAATAGCCAAAGTGAAGCAATATAAGCTCCATTCAATTTATGGGGATTTGCTGAAAAGGAATTGAATAAAATTTCTACATAATTGGATCCCGTTCCATCAATACCGCAACTGCAGATTTAAATTTACTTAACAATAATTATATTTCTTATGTATAGCTGTTGGCCACTCCAACTCAAGTTTCTTGTTCTTTTCATTTTCTTGTGTAAAGTGGGCCATCATTATACATTTTCCGAGCTGGGTGATGAGCATTGAACGTTGAGTTCTTTTCTGATTACGATAACGATTACGACAAAGCCGATTGAAAATTCCCTCAAGAGCCATCCGCAGTCAATTGCCCGAAAGAAAGTGGAGAGTGATGGAGCATCTTCTTCATCTTAATGGCGGCTTAGCTTAGTCAGGAAAAAGAATCCAAAAACTTTAAATCTTGCTACAGAATCAGTCTAAAGTTTGTTGAATTAAAGCCCAAGGTAATATTTCTCATTTGCTTATTCAAGGTAATAAAAAGAAGGCAATTTCACACTCGTTGAAGCCCCAACTTATTTCCACTACTCATCAAATCAGGGGAAATAGGAAGGGAAAGATATTGACAGTGGTAGCAAGGAAAGGTAAGGGAGGGAAAGCTGATTAAAGTGACAACTTTTGGTGTTGGTCTTTCCAAGCAAAAGCCAAAGCTTTTGGCTTTTTTTCTTCTTTCTCTTTCCGTGGAACTTTCACCGTTTGACGTTTCCAGTTGAAGATATGGCCCAATTTTTCGGACAATCAAGTTTTATTACTGGTAATGAGAATCAAGGAAGAGGGAGAAAGTTTGGATGGTATGCAACCGATAATGTCACACATCCACCGCAAAACCAAGCCAAAAGCTTTGGCTTGACTTTTTTATTTGGAACTATTAAAAGACGCATTTTAACAAATTAATTCTGACCCATTTTCACCACAAAATGTTTGCCCCCCTCCCAAAACATTTAACTAGGACTGAGGGAGATTAAGCAGACAAATTTATTCTTTGCCTCCGATTTTTCCACGCTTAAGACTGGATAAAAATGGGGAAAATTATTATTATCATTATTATTACAAGGACAATGACAGGCCTAAAGAGTCCTGCTGTTTGGAGAAGGAAATTGTCATACTCCTCGTCGTTATTCTTCAAAGAAGTTGTCCCTTGGACAAAAGAGAGAATTAACTTGTTTGTTTTCTTGTAAAAGTGCGGCATCATCTTACCTTATTTATGGCAACTGTTTTGTCCTTGTCCAACTCTAAGAAAAACAGCAACAGCACATTTTCCCTGTCACCATTAAAATGAATGGTTTCAAATAATTTGTCCCCACTTTTTGAAACCGCAGCCACAAAATTAAAATGATGCATTGCACCTCCACTTTCCCTTTCCCATGAGAAATCTGTTTGGTGGCGAATCGTGTAACTTTTGAGAAAGATGAATGCATTTGATAATGATACGGCTTAAAGTTATTGTAGATGAAAGGGAACTTGTCAGCATCCGTCTTAAGAAAGGGTAATTGCCTCCAGATTAGTTTATCTGGTGAAAGTTAAGGGACTACCCACAAATAATTTAGCCCATACCCTTAATATTTTAATATCCTCTGTTGACACATCTTGGCTGAACTTTCCCTTTCCATTCTAACTATTTCTTGTTTAAGTTTCTGCCTCAACCCAGGAGAAAGAAGTTCAAAGTTGTTTATTTTCATCTTGGGAGTTCAACAGCAGATCACTCAACAAAATTTGCACCAGAAAGGCCAACTAAATTACAAAAGATGTGAACTAACTGTTGACTTAGCCTCAAGCTCCTTATGTAACATGACCAAAATGCTGCTAATATTCATTCATTCTTGCGGAACTCATAAAATTTTCAGTGCATATTTGTTAACTTTGTACTTTCTCCTGTAAAATCTCAACTTTTGAGTTGCTTACTTTAACTGGATTTTAATTGGCTGTAAGAAAGTGGACTCGCTAAAAAATTAAAGTCGCTAATTAATGAACAGTCATTTTATTATTAGACGTAATCAAATTCTATTAAACATGTTGATATTTTTTAATAAACTGCTGTAAACGTAGAAAATAGCTCGCCATTTAATCAATAAATAATCGTTTGTAATTGTTTCAAATTTATCTGGTTTATCAACGGATATCAATGGATGGAAGATTATCAATGAACCTAAAACCAAACCATTTTGGCTATTATTATTAATTATTTTTAGTTTGCATAAATAATTTTATGCCAAAGTAGTTTTAAACCGTTTTCAATCAAAAGCCAAAATTTTATATGGAATTTATGAATGAGGGACGGACATGGCCAGAACAATTAAATAGCTTTCCATATATTGCGAGCTAATTACTTTGAAATTGTGAATTGGGTCATGGCCAATGAAAGGTAATCGAATTATTTTAAGCAATGCAATGCTTTTCTTTTTATTAAACTTTCACTTTGCAAAGTCAAAATGTCGCCAACAGTAAGGATTGTAAACGTAGACAAAATATTAATGAATAATTGCATCTGGGATGTACTTTCGGTGCATAATTTTGTATTCAACAAAATTTCTACATCCCCCTGCATCGTGGACAAAGTCAATCAGTCTTTCTCCATTCACAAAGCATCCAAAATACGGAAATTGGCTGAGATTCTACTGCTTTTTAACATTTTGATGACAACGTTTGCCTGTGTGTTGGGACTCTTTCTTTCACTTCAAGAATATCACAAAGAAATGAGCCAAGAGGAATTGTCTCGTTACCACTTGAGAACGATGTTCGCCACATTCTGTTTTGTTGTAACTTTTCTTATCCTTTCTCCTTCAATTGCTTGCACTTTCTTCCCAAAATATATTATGCAGTGGTTCAATGCTGTGACGAGACTTTGCGCGTTTGGTAATTAAACTATATTTCAAATTGTAAATATAATCAAAATGAAATAATACAATTTTCAGAGAGTTTACCCGATTTGTCAAAATATCGTTTCAAATACTGGATGTACATTTTCTTTCGGTTGGGGGCTTATGGCTGCACTTTTGGAATTCTGCTAATGATCCCTTCCGCCGTATTCTCCATAACATTTCAAGACGTGGACCCTTTTGCCCTATTTACTAAACGGATGTTTTGTCTTCGCTACATGTCCCTGCTTATCTTCTCCAACGAGCTTTTAAAGTGGAGCACAGGATCTGCGTTACTTTTCCACATTCATCTATTCAACGTGAGCACGGCAATCGGCGTCTTGCTCTCTTTTTGCCAAAGATTGGTTCCAAGAGGTGGAGTATTCAATAGTTGGATACTTTTAAGGCTGATGAGGGCTTACAAAAGAATACAGATTATAAATGAAATAGGGAATAATTTGTTCATGAAGTATCTTTGTCCCATAGTTTGTTTTTCTGGGGGTGGAATAATTGTGGTCACGAATTATGTGACGCTTTCTAAATATCAGACGATTGAAACCCACATTTATTTGGTGGTTTGGCTTGCATCAATTGCAAGCACGCTTTGTTACGTGTGGCTGGGCTCTTCTGCCACTGCAATGGATTCCTTGTCCGTAAAGCTTTTAAAATCTATCAGAAAATTCAGAATGTCCAAATATGCCAAAATGATAATCGCCTCTCAAAGAAAGATTTCACTATCTGCTGGAGTTTTTGGACGTTTCTCACCCAAAGCGAATTTGATTCTGTCCCAAAAAATATTAATCGGGACTGCTGATGTTCTGTTGGCATTCTGATTGATATTTGAAAAATATAAGTTGACATGATGTGAAATTTCACTCAAGTTGAAATTGAATCATATAAGAGGATCAAAAATAAGACTTATTTAATAACATGTCGAGTATTTTATCTTCCTTGAGGCAAACTTGTTTTTCATTTTGTCGAAATGAAAGTGCCGAAAGCAATTTGAGACTTCTCAGAAATTATTATAAACATATTTAATATCTCTGCTGAGCGGATAATTGTTTTGACTCAGTTGATGATATTGCGTAAACAAGTTTGTTGTAATTAATAATTGGCTTTAATTTACCTAACCGAGTTACCGAATAAATATTCCTGGAATGATACTTACTTATTTAAGCCTTATTTTTGGAATTTCCAAATTGCCAAATTCCGAGTAGAGAGGAAATGATGAGCAAAATTACAAAGCTGCGGCAGGTTGTTTGTTGAACAATGGACACTAATTGAAATAAGGAGGAAAAGAGTGGTGGTTCTTTATTTTCTCTTGATAGATACAAACAGGGACAAACAAAGAGGCTCTAATTTGACAGCTTCTTTCTCCAGGCAATACCTACCTAGGTATGGAGTAAATAAATTTCTCAAACGATTTGAGTGATTAGTGTCCATTTCCTTCCCTTCTTAGAATGACTCCATTAACTTCCACAAGTAAAGTAGAGAGTGAAAGGATTTGTGAGCGAAGTGTTTCACAAGAGCATCATTATCAAGCTCATCACTTCCACCCAAAATGTGGTTTTGATTACATTCCCTTTCATTACTTACAATCCCCACAAACAAATGGAACACAGGGGATAGATAAAGATCAACAAGTCTCTTAATTCTTAATAAGGAATTTTTCCAGCAGGGGAAATATCTGTAATTGGGAGAAAGTTGGGGATGATTAAAACTAATGTTGAATACCCCTGGCCCACTTTCCCTAATACATTTTAAAGAAATCGCTTCCTTGTCATCTTATGCATTTGGCTGTCACGTATTCTTGTTTATTTAGGAGATTATATTTACAAATGCTTTCTTCCAAGTCTCCGACCACTCTCCAATCAGTCGTCTTCTAGCTAAACACCTTTGTAGGACAACAAAATAGGGAGATAGCACCACGTCGTCTTTATATGGGACAGTGAATAATGTGAGAGACTCTGTTGTGGTAGTTGGGGCATAAAATGGGGAACAAAAGGAAGTAGAAAAGTGTAAGGAAAGCAATCGAAGGAGACAAATTGAAGAGAAACAAAAGCAGAAAGTATGTGGACACAAGAGTCTTTCGCTCCAATAGATTGGAGGCATGCAAAAAACTCTACCAACCAACAAAAAGGAAACAAAGGAGAGTGGAGGAAGAGAGACTGATTGATTCACTTTAACCATGCCAAGAAAAGAAGAAGAAGAGTGAAAGCAAATATAATTTTTGAATGTTTAAATTTCATTTGATGTAAAGTCAAGGTGGTGGAGAAAGTATGGAGACTCATCTCACGCTTTTACGATCTGCGGGAGAAATGTTTCACAAAATGAGGGAGGGGAAGGAATGGGGAAAGTGACAAAAAATGAGGAATGTGTCCAACGGAGGAATAAAGTGAAATAAGTGAAATGTTTTTTGTCCATTTCATGTTGGCTGTATAAAGTAGCTAATCATATCATACATCAAATGCAGACGAAGGTTATCTCATCTTTCCTCCTCCCAAAAAGTCCCAACCATTTATTTACAATGCTCATCTTCAGCTTAGTTTTATTTCACTCCCTTCACTTTTTTGCGTGGTTGTATTGTGGGAGGGGGAAAGTTATCTATTGGCAAGAGAAAGTTGTTTCGGTCAAAGAGAAGAAATCTTTTTATTTTAAAACTTTTGTGTAGGTACTCCAGTTTTAGTTTTAGTCAGAGACCACACCTGCCGCTTTAAAATATTTTCACACAAACGGTCCAAACCTTGGAGCACTTTCTCCGCTCATTTCTTCTATTTTTTTTACATGCCGTGTCGTGATAGGAGAGCATAGTTTGGTTTGCCAAGTTGCAAAAAACTCTCATCTCTTTTATAAAGCCCAAGCGAGTCTCATTTCCTGATCTTGGTCTCATCTTCTCCCATCCCTTGTGGACATTAAACATGAAATATTCCAATATCTCCACCATTTGGACATGTTATGTCGTACTCCTCGTATAACTTTTACTTTGCCTTACTTTTACTTTTTTACTTTCCCTGCACTCCTTGCATTGACCTTTTATATCTCATTACAACGTCCAGGACAAACCAAGATGCCAAAAGATCAAACCATTACCCACACACTATGTACTACTACGACTACATTGCTAATAGGCAGCCAGCCAGCCTGACATTATATTACAAAACCAGAAGTCGCAAAAAACCACTTTCACTTTTTGCAAGGTAGGCAGTACTAAAGAAAGTTTGAGTCTAAGCTGGTATCAGGGAATCTAAATAGTTCAACAGCACATATGCATTGGGAAGAATATTAAATGTCATATTTCAAATTGTGTAATAATAATATGAAAGTTGTTTGGATGTAATCTTTATTTTATTTTTACTCAAGATCAGTTTTCAGTTTTTGCAACAGCAATTTTAGAATCCGCCGTTCCATAATAGAGAAACCAAGCGCCGTTATATCTGACCAGTCCTTCCAAAAACACGACGTTTCCCACCTGTCCAATTTGCTCGTAGGGTTTGTCCGGTGTCATGAAGAATTGAGAAGACCTGCTGTGCCATTCCATCGGATTGTTTGCATTGAAGAGAACTTGTCCAGCGGAATAAGTTCCTTCAGCGATATTTGGATCTCCACCTTGTTCTACGGGATAGTTCATCCCATTGTAAATTAAGAGTATTCCGTCATCTCGAAGCATAGCTTGTGGACCGGGTTCAACAAGTCGAGAGTCAAAGAATCCTCTTCGAGGTCGAAGTACCATGGTCATGTTGTGTTTGTCAGGGTCCCCATCCGCACTAACTTGTGGAATCCAATTGATCAAATCATCGGATGTGGCCGCAAATAGATTCGTGTCTCCAAAATACATCCAGTACTTTCCATTGATCTTTGTTGCAACGAATCGCTCCCCCTCAAGCTTACTGACAATTGCCCCAGATTTTGAAGACATGTTTAAAAAACCTGGATTCCCCGCATTCTTAAACACAGAACCATGTTTGACCCAGGTGAGTAGGTTGGTGCTGGAGGCAATGCAAAGTCGTGCCACATCTCCATTGTAGGCCGTGTATGTCATGAAATATGTGCCATTTTCATCTTCAACAATCCTTGGATCTTCACATCCTCCGTCCCACTCATTTTCCAATTCCGTATCATTCGAGGGGTAGAAAATGGGTGTGGTCAGTCTCATAAAGTTGACCCCATCCGTTGATAGGGCGAGACCAATGCGAGAGGTTCCAAAATGAGTCCCTACAGTATCCTCTGCTCTGTACAATAAGTGGATTTTGCCATCCTTGACCAAAGCTGTGGGGTTAAACACGTCTTTCTCCTCCCATCGGATTTGGGCTTGTTGGATGGGACAAAAGAAGGATGTGGAGTTGAGGGGACCCATTATTGGGTTGACCTCATCTTGCTTTATAAATGGCCCAAGTTCCCATTCTTCTTCTGTAAACGAAATTGTTTAGGGAAAGAGGGTAAAGTTGAGACTTACATCGTATATTCTTTACCTTGTTGGGCCAAAGTTATTGAAAGCAACAGCAGAAAATATGCGAGACAAAATGAAGCCTTCATTTTTGTAGAATGGAACTTTAATTTTGACAAACAATTTTCATTCTATTCTTAACAATAAATTGCATAATTGGTTATCTCGATTGACTTGTCATGATTACTTGCAATCATTTTGTAAAGACTCAATTATATAGTTATTCTCTACCCTTATACTAAAGTTACGAGTATGTATATTATTACGGTCACTGCGTGCAAACAACAAGTTATCATAAATTGTTTTGTTTGTCCTGCCCACATTCCCGGCTGAGCTTATCATTTCACTCTGCTGAATAAATGTGACAAATTCATGCCACACTGATTATGACCTTTGTTAAACAGCCCATGCTTCGTGATTTTGAATCACTCTCCCTTCTTTCTCTTTTGACATTATTAAACTTTGTACTTTTCTCCTTTCATTAATTTTCCTAATATTGGATTACCTGAACTTGTAACTTTACCTTTCTTCTTGTCATTAATTATTACATCAAACTGTTAAATTTATGGAGGGATGAGGAATAATAAAGGATTTTGGCTCGTTTTAAGATGCGAGTTGTTGATGTCATTATTTATATTGTATTTGGTTGATATTTCCTTCCTTGCTTTCACCTCTAATAGGATTTCATGCCTTAAATTCCCTCAACCACAATGCAGTGGATTATTTCCCCAAAAACTTTCCTTTGGACTTGTTTAAAGAAGAAAGTCAAAAGTTGGTTGAAAGTGGGATAAAAGCAAACTTTGTAATCTCTTTCTGTCACAACTGTTTAATAATTAATTATTTCCACACGATATAATAATAAATAGCTTGGCTTTGGCTCAGTCTTGGCTTAGAGGGAAATAAATGAAGTAAATCTTGGCCCCATCCCATATCATCTTTTCACAGCCAACAGATTTAACAATGGCCCAGATTTAGTCAAAACTTTTACTATTGTGTTGTAATGTTATTATGCAATAAAAATCATTCTTTGCCAATTTCAACAACTTTGGTGCTGGAGAGCAAGTATTCAAATCTTGTAGCCCTACTACATACAGCTTTTTCAATTTCCTAAAAGAGAAAGTACATGATATTGCTGTTTAATATTTTAAACAAATTGGAAACTTTGTTAAACTTTCTCAATATGACGCTTTATTTGCACAAAAAATTGCAAGATTAGCGTTATCACTTGCTTATAAGATCAGGCATATCCGGCTTGGATTCCTCAGCTTAGACGAAATATGTCTCCTTTGGTAAAAACATTTAAAATTTTCAATCGCTCAACTGTTTTAGGACTTTTAGTTGTTCTTGGAGTTTACTCCATCATTTATATTAGATTTGACAATGAGAAAAGTGAGACTTTCATCAAAACTGACGAAGACTTTGTGGAGCCTGGCTTAAGGAGCTCTCATCCGATAATTTGGAGTAGGGACAAGGACAAAGTGAAGGGGAATTGGGAGTGGGAGGAAGTTTTCGAAGTGGGAGGGGCAGATGGGGTCGAGAGAGGAAGCAAGATTTTTGTGTATTCTGCATACGTTGATTACATCAAGTAAGAAAAAAACATTAGAGCTAACTAAGAATACCTTTTGACTCATTCAAATATTTGCAGGGGAAACTATTTGATCAGGATAATTTCAGTTAGCCCAACACATTTAAAGCAGTCCCTGTACTGCTTTTTATTTGATGAAGAGCTAAACTATTTGGCTGCAGTACCGTCAGAAATAAAACTAACAAAATCAACTTCCGCTCATCTTTTGTACAGGTAAATAATGGAGGCTACATATACAGAGTAATGTAATGTGAGTTTTTATGTTTCTTTTGTCGTTTTTTAGTCCGAGTTTCATAAAATGCAACTTGGGAGCAATAATGAGTGAGAACAGAGAAATTCTCAATGCAACAAAATACGTTGCCCTTTCTCCTTCCAAATCTCCACAAATGTTTTCAAACCTGTTAAGCGTCACTCCGTTTTACGAGGAAACTGTCAAAGAAGAGCCTCATCTATTTGGTGCATGCGTTCAGCCAACGTTTAACAAGTATGACCAAGTTTTTGAGTTTATTCAATGGATTGAATACTACAAATTGATGGGCGTGGGTCACTTTACTTTTTATAATATTTCCATCGGTCCCAGTGTTTCTTGCGTGATGAACAATCTAGCATTAAAAGGACAAGTTTTGGTTTTGAATTGGACCCTTCCAATACCATCAGTGGCCAGTGATATTAAATCTGAAGACTCATCAGTGTTGGTCCATGTAAATGGGCAAATATCTCAAGAAAATGATTGCATCATGAGATATCGTGGTGTTTCAAAATACACGGTTAATGTAGATCTGGACGAGTACATTATTCCTAATTATCTGGAAGCAACAAACTTGTTGGAAATTATAAGTCCAATAAATCAGGAAAGAGAAGCAGAGCGTCTTCCCAAAGCAGCTCAGTATCAGTTTAGAAGTCAATTTTTTGGAGTGGACTTTCCACCTTACAACAAGAAAAGTAATGATAACAAGAATGAGGAATGTGAACATGATTTAATTCAAGTAGAAGATCTCATTTTGTACAAAAAGTGTTGAGGACTTCAGAACTCTTCCCATATGACGTTAGGTATAGTAGATTTTATATTTCAAAGGGCCACTAATACTTAGAATTAAAAAAATTGACAGATCTAAACATATTAGCGTTTCAACGCTTGTAGTCGAGCCAGGAATTCATGTTCTTCATGAAGCGGTGAGTTCTTCTAATCCTGAGATAAAAATTGACCCACAAATTGCAACCCTTCATCACTATCGAGGGAAAAGAAGGGACAAGAGAATGAAGGAGGATAAAGAAAGCAAGGAAGGGATTCCGAGCCTGACACAGGCAGATCTCTCTGGACATGCATACACTTCAGAACTTCTTCAAAGGGTTCGGAAAACGCTAAAGGAGCTCAAAAATGTTTGTGATATTGTCCTATAGCCCTTCTATATTCAAGTTTTGTTTGGAAGCTCAGATTTTAATACAATTTTTATTTTTATTATGCAATAAAAATCATTCTTTACAAACTCTTTGAAAGTGACTTTAAATTAAATATTTAAATGATCTTATGTAACTCTATTCAGTTTCTTTATAGGCTAGAGTAAAGTACATAATGGAACGATTTGGCCGTTTAATATTTTAAAGAGATTGGAAACTTTGTTCATACATGAAATCATATTTGTACTATAATACAACAAGTTGAGATTAGAATTGCCAATTCCGTACTTTACTTATAAATCCCAGTTGAATTCGCAATTTCGTCTCCTATCATCATCTTTCCACTCTCCAAAAGTTTGTGAGAGGAGTTTGAGTGTTTTGTTATTATTATTATGTTCCCAGTTAATGTTGATTGTAAAAGTTGGCAATTGTCACTTTGGTTGTACACTCAAACATCAGCCATCATCCCAATGGAAGCGGAAATGTTTGTATAAAATAGTAAATGGCTTTTGGATGAGATTCAATTTTGTATTGTACTCCATTTGTAATTTTCATAATGGCCATTTCGTGGTGATTGCAAAAGTGTCATTTTATTGCTTTACGCCACACAGCCAAAGCCAAGCTTTGTACACTATTCAACCCAAAAACCAGATAAAGCCTCACAATTGAAAGGAAACTTAACTTAATTATTTTATGGTTTGGAATCGACAATATTCCTTGATGAAGATGCTCTTTTGGCAAATCAAATCAAAATTGAGGTTGAAAATATTTTGTAATTTGTTGGTGGCCAAAGCCAAAGCACTGTTGGTTGAGAATTGAATAAAATTGCTCTCCAGGAAGTAATTGGTAGTCAGGTCGTGACCCCCATTTGGTGGGGAAAGTGTTGAATCAAGAGACAAATAGATATTTGCATGCTCCGAGTTGAGCCTCATGCGTGGTCTCCATAATAAATGTTTTCCTTCTTTCGTGCAAAAATAAATTTGCAATTTGACAATCTGACCTCATCTGTAAAGGAATTTAGTTGGTGGTGTATAATGATTGGCTTTCACTCTTCTGCATGACGCACATTTTGTTGGTGAAAGCAAAGTGAACAAACCAAACAAAGCCACAAAATGAAATTTGCATAAAGTGAGCAAATTTTTCCAACACGTTCCTCTTTTACTTTCACTTAACTTTGTGTTTTTACACTTTTTCAATTCTCCAAACTTTCTAATTTCTTTTGTTTGTTATTTGTATGAGTTTGGGTTCAAATTTGGACTAGCTTAGGCTACACTTTTTAAGGACGGAAGGAACTGTGCAACCCTTATTTTAGGAGAGGAAATGTTGAGGGATTTATCATCTAGTCGACCTCCTATTTCCTCTTCCTTATCTCCCATTTTATACAGATAAATGCTTGTAAATATAATGCTCCTAGACTTTTGGCATCAATAAAGATATTAAAAATCTCACTCCCTTTCTCTTCCCGTTTTATATGGAGCAAAAAAACTCATTTCAACTCTAGCCAAAGGTTTAAATGATGATGACAAAATTCTGAGAGAAAGATGACTTTCCTTCATTTTTACTCGGCCAAATGACGGAAAAATATTTCACTGCTTATATGTATAAAATTGAATATACAAAATACAAAAAAGGTTGACGATTGCTGACTTGACAAAAGGTTCTCTAGCAGTTAAAAAAAAACTTTAAAGTATGTATACAATAGCTACAATTTGAACAAAACTTTTCTTTCTTTTTCAATTTAATTCGGAAAGTTGTCTCGTCATCATTTCCGTTTGTTCTTTGTATATTATAATAACCTTTTACTGTTACATGGGGGAAAGTTTATAAGGTAAGCAAGGCAAATATTTCTTATTGTTCCTCTCAACAATGGGAAAAGTTGGTGGGTTGAGGTCAAACTAAAGTTGGGGTTAATGAGGCGTCCGTCTGTTTATGAAGATTGAGCGTCTACCGGGACATTTTATCTGCAAATAAGGCCACATTACTCTTCCCTCATATGAATACCCATAAAGAAAGTCGTTATCTCTGAAGAATAATGCAATTTCCCAAATTACTTTGGTCCTTAGCAAATCATAAAAGTAATTGGATACAATATGGATACATAAAGTTAAGGAGCAAAGGAGCGGAAAAAAGAAAACAAAGTAAAAATTGCAAATAACTAATTCCATTTGGGACGAATTCGGAGGCCATTTGTGAGAGAGATCAAGACAAATAGAATTGCTGTCATTGTAATCGCTTTACCACAAAAATTTATGTGGCCCACGAATCCATTTCGACACATTGAATCCAACAAGAGAAACTCGGGAGATATGCTTTACATTTTTAACACCCAAGTAAATAGTCACTAAAGGACATGCCCTTTGGGGAATTTTCTGGGGTTAATCAACGGATAACATTTATTTTTAGAAAGAAAGTTACACTTTGGCCTTATTGGATTTGCTCCTGTTTCTCTTCTTCCAATTCAATCAAATCGTTTGACGTTAAATCCTTTGAGATTCCAATCTCAAAGAAGTGGACATTGCTCATCTCGTCTTAAAGGAATTTGTCTCTGCGACATAAATGACACGATCCAATGACCAAAAGCAGGGAAAAGAAGATCCAGTTATATAAATCTAATTGAACTATTTAATCTTGAGATTGAATGAACACTTCATTCAACGTCAAAGACAAATTGCTTTGATGCATACAACACATAAAATAGGATTGGGACAATTTTACGAGCTGTATAAAGCAGGGGAAATGTTAGTTAGTTGACCACACCCACAACCCCACCCTTTTTGGCATACTGATCCAGAAAATGGAGTGGATTAATCAACTGTGGCTCTTTCTGGATTATTTCTGAGGTACACAAATTGCTTGAGGTTTCATTCATTTCAACTCTGCTCAAATTCTCCATGAATCTTTACTTTCTCCAGTCAAACTCCTGAGATTTGTTTAATTAATCCTAAGCCACCAATTCCTAGTATATATGAATTTACTAAAGGGAACAAGATAAAATATAAAACATGGCAATCAGAACAGTTCATGGAGTTAATTGCTCTCTATGTAAATTATGTTCTGTCTGCTGGTAATTGTGTTTTGGCAATTTGAGATTATCTCAATCCCGAAAGACGTATAAGAAATTATGTAGAGCATATACACTCACTGACCTTGGGGAAAATTGTTTTATTTTATGAGATACAAAATTAGTCTAGTTTTCACGAGATTACTCCTAAAACTCTGGCTTTTGACAGCCAATCTGATCTCGAAATATAGGCTCCGCATAAATGTCGAAATCCTGTAAATTCACTTCGTCCGTGTAAAACTCTCCAGTTATCCAGGAAAATGATTAGTCCTGGGCTAAGTTTGAGCCACGTTGGACAACTCTCAAGCTCGTCTGAAAGTCTGGTCAAACTTTGGTAAAATGCTGGAATTTGATGGAAAGGAACTGTGTCAATTTTTGCCAAATCGTGCGGGTTATATCTATTTAGAAACAACATTTTGCATAAAAATATCTGTAACTAGTTGGTATATAAATAGATGTGCAATGTTACCTTATCCGTTCAATGGAGTGAGTAAGGGGACTATGTTTCAGAGTTAGATCAACATTGTAGAAATGGTGTTTTCCGGGATCAAGATATTGACAGGGAACAAGGGATTGTGTCAACATGGAAAACTCCAAAGGATATTTTTCAGCAAGCATTTTGGCAACTTGGAATCCGTCTACTAAAGAATTGATCCCCCCACTTCCCTCGTGCTTCAGACAATGGAACATTTGCAATCTATACATGTTATGAGCCAAGATTTAATTACTTATTTTAAAAAGTACTTAGATAATGTAGCTTTTTCTTGGTAAATTAATTAAATATTTACCCCATAGGTTCTGAAAAGTAAGTTGTATCTGTATGCATATGGATAAAATCTGAGGTGTAAGCAGTATCCGCATGAAGATGTTGAAGATTGGAACTCCATTCACTAAAGTCTCCATAAATAGTATTTTGAGGATGACTTATTCGTCTCACTACATTTTTTGTCTCTTCAAAGTTTGTTGGGGCATTTGTTACAATTCCATATCCGAACTTGACAATATTTTCCAGTATTTGTCCCACTCCGTGATCATCTCTCATGAATTCCTCGTAGTCTACGCCATTTTCCAAAGGGGATTCAGGGAAGGGACAAAGCCCTTTGAAACTTGTCTCTGGGAGTCTCACTCTCTCTTGAGCCTCATCCTGTTTTCTCACTAATTGCAACTGACTCTTTTCCAACCAGTTTAGATTGAAGGTCGACTTGTGTTCGTCCATCCATGTAATTTGGACGCAATTGGTTTTACTCGAACTCGCCAAATCTTTTATCCCACAAAGTTTTGGAAGATGGGATGGAATCACCATTTTTTGAAAGGTTTGGGCGTTGAAACATTTTTCACAGCTATGTTTTAATCCACGAGTAAAATCGATTTATAAAATAAATCTACCCATTTTAATTTTCTTACTTGCAATGATGTCTCAACCAAATTGGATGCATTTGAATGACTTTTGATTCAAATGGAAAAGGGATGTCGATCGTCTTGTGGAAATTTTGATGCCCTTCATATTCACTTTTGACCTGTGTGACGACATTTCGTAAAACTGTTGTCGAATATTTTCGAATACCACTCATTTTAAAAGTATTCTACATTCTACGTGGAAAATTGGACAGAAACTGAAACAGGACTTGTAACAACGTAACAAGGGAAAAGAAAACTTGTTATGAAACCTTGAACTTGTCATCTCAAAGAAAGATTTGTGATCTGTCTGTCACCATTTACATAAAATCCAAACAAAATCCATAAAGAGATACAAACATTAACATGTCGCTAATTTCGGAGTAGCAGCATTTATCCATTTCCACTAATTTCCATATTTAATGAGGAATTTGAGACGTCTCAATTTATTAAGGAAGTCTCAATTTCCTCATCCAAGTTTCAATTTGGGAATTTGAGACTTTTTTATGCTTCCACATCAGCGCTAGCCTTTGATTGAAGACTTTCGCAAAAATTGCGATTTTAATTTTAAGCAGTTTCCTAAATAATATTTAGTTTAGTTAATTTAGAGGTGTAGTTTGGAAATGGGAGAGCAAGTCACGATCGAGGAACTTTTTCATAAATCTTGGTAATTGCTCCAAATCATTTTGAAGTGGATTAATAATTGATTTGTGTTCTTTTTACAGGTTTAGATCCTTTGGCTTATCCACGCTCCTGTTAATTTTATATACACCAATCGGACTCTGTTTGCTTATCATAAGGGGCTTTATTCTCTTACAATTTTTGCTCCTTGGCAGTGCGCTTCCCCCTTCGAAATTTAGACAGTGAGTTCAAGTGTTTGAAACTGCTGTTTTGATTATAATTGACCAATTTGTTTCAGAAAATGTCTGCGGGTGATGAGCGCTGTTCTTGGCGTCACCGTGTCATCCGAAGGGGAGAAGAATATCGGGACAGGGAAAGTTTTTGTTGCCAATCATATCACAAGTTATGACCATTTTGCCATTCATTTGACCACAAATGCAGTTTTGGTGAGTTAGATCATTTTATAAATGAAAGATGAGTATTTATTGTTAATATTTTTAGCCAAAGAACGAAAGGATTGCAAGTCTTATTTCAAAACCTTTCGCATTAATTGAGAAAGCGTTTGAATCCTTGACCAAAGAACAAATAGACTCTTCGAAGAATCACTACATTTTATTCCCAGAAGGTGAAACTACGAATGGTGAAGTTGGAGTTTTGGCTTTTTCTGCATATGAAATCCCTGTGGGTGTGGTTGTCCAGCCCGTGGCTATTAGAGTGACGAGAGTATTTTTAAATTCAACGGCTGTCAATGGACAACTTGCTCAGGAAATTATGACTGCTTTATTTTGTCCAAATACACATTTTTCTCTAAGGTACGCATTTAGTAATGCAATTTTAATAGTTTTAATTGGTCAGGCTAAAATTATTTTTGTTTCCTCTCAGGTTTCTTCCTGCCCAAATAATTGACGCGGATGGAAATTGGAAGCAAAGGATCCAATCTGAAATTTGTCAATCACTGGGACTCGCTCCCACAAAATTAAATGGATCAGACAAATCAGAGTTTATTAAAAGATTAAATTTTAAGCCTCCAAGTTTGGCGATGATGGCAAGAGAAGTTCAAAAAAAGCTTGCTCCCCAAACAATTTCCCCAGAACTCATTCTTTCAACTTTGCAACGAACTGGTTCTGTGGAAGCCACATTGGAAAGTCTTCGACAAAGTGGAGGAACTAATACACTTCCTTCAACATTTTCTAAATCTGCCACTCAAAGAATGACTAGTTTTCAAGAAAGAAAACGAATCATGATTGCAACAGCCAGACAAAAATATATTGAGAAACACAATTTAAATGTCACTTTATAAAATATAATTATTGTCTTCAAAGTGCAGTGGTATAATAAGAATCTGCTAAAAATACTTAGACTGAATTGACTAATATATAAAGCAGAGGAAAATCAACTGTTGAAAAATAAAAATAAATGACTATTTATCTCACTACAATTATCAGTTATTTTGTAACAATTAAATTGTAAAGTATTTAGGAAATTGTTGTCTCCCAAGTTTAGAATTAGATTTTAGCAATAATCAAAAAGCTTTAATGAAACTTTTAAAATTCTCAAGATATTATTATACTACTGTACCTTAATAATGTAATCGTCGTTCAACTAACAATAATAGTTTATGTTTCGAAACTAACTCAATGAATAAATTCTTTCGCAAGCAAAATTAAATCAGCTTTTGTACAAATCCTTTATTGACTGTTGACTAGAATTAATTTACAAACTACTCGACTTTCTCTTTTAATTTTATCTGAAATGATGGGCTAAAAATTTCATCAAATTTCTCTTGGTCAATAATTGTCCCATATTTAAGCGTAATATGAAACTTCATCTCTGGGTCAGAATAAAATTTTAAATTGATATACGTATCGTTCAAACTATCCGCAAGGTCTGAAAGGGGTACAAAATCCTCTTTTTTGAAAATATCATCTTTCCTAGACCCCCAAAACGTCATATGAGCAACACGGACAATCTTTGGGTCTTGATCCGTCACATAAATTATCCCAATTAGTCGCGAGGCAAAATTCCCCATAATACAAAGGACTCCACCTGTAAACAAGCCAAAATTAATTTTGTAGGCTTCAGAAATTAAGTAGAAGGGCTTACATGCAAGGAGGGAAACGGCCCCCACTAATCCTACTGTTTCGGGGGAAAGGAGGCCAGAAAAAGAGGATAGAATGGTCACTGGGAGGAGAACCCCACAGGTAAACCCCGTCTGGTAAATTTTGAGCCGCTGGATGATGTGGGCCTGTCTGATGTGAGGGAACCTGTAGACCACGCTCCAAGCGTCCTCACCTCCATACTTGTCTAAATGGGGATTGAGCTTATCTTTGGGCAAGTTGAGGAGAGACGCCAAAAGACCAGGTTTTGATGTCTTCGACGACGCCGGTGTTTTGTTGGGTTTATTTGGCTGTTGTTTAATATTTGAAGGCTGGCTGCTTAATGTTCTTAATACTTTCACTCTACTATTTGATAGAACTGTAAAATTAGTGGGTTTTAAGGACGCACATTTTATAACACGATGCAAAATCATTTCCGAATTTGTACAAAAAAAGATAGAAATGCAATTCGGTATTTTACTTCAACTCTTTAGCGCTTTATTTCTCACTTCTTCAATGAAGTTCAATGAAGACTTTCGTTCGTTTGATGCAAAATGCTTTCTTTTTGTTGCAAGTTAAAAAAATAACAATTTGCTGCAAAATTAAAGGATAATACTTCCATTTATTTAGTAACTGTTGTAAATTACAGTTGATTTATTGAATTGATCTGTGGGATGAGGGAAAGTTTCATTCTTGAGTTTGAGGTAAAGTTGGTGAAAGTAAAGTGGAGAGTAATGATTAGTATGATTAGAAGGTTCCCTTATTAAACTATTAGAGCTATTAGAGTATGGGCTCAACTTGTCGTAAGGTTGTCTAGATATCCGATGAGATTTGGCATTTGCTCTTCGGATGGACTCCCATTTACGAGCATGCAAACTTTCACCACAAGCTTCGAAACGGGCTGCTTCTTGCTTCGGCTGAAAGTTGTCTTGAAATTTAACTTGATTGCAACATAAAGTACAATTTTCCGCATTATAGTTAGTTGGGGTCTGAATAAGGCTGACCCCCAGAGGTCTAGCCACGGGATAAGCATTAAAGGGACACTGAGGCAAGGTGACACGCTCCTCCTTTCTCTTGAGATAATAAAGTTTCTCAAAGCAGTCGAAGCAAACGACGGCATGCACTTGTTTTTTGATAGGATCATGGAGCAAAATGCTTCCAAGCTTTCTTCCATAATCAAGTTCCGGAAATTCCTACATAATATAATTTACAATCTTTGTTGTTTGTGGATAATTTGTAAGTAAACGTGGAATACCGTAATTGGCAAGGCTCTGACCCTTCGTCTGAAGGCTTGGAGACCACAGGAAGCGCATATAAAGGTATGAGCATAATACTTCCTTTCTCTTGGGGGAATTTGAACAAAGCCAGTTTCATAGTCCTCCCACTGCGCCCTCAAGGACGAGCTGCAAAAAAGACAGAGTTGACCAAAATCCCCCTTAACGCTGAAAGGACTCGTTTTCGCCATTTTCGCCAAAAAGGGATAGTAGGGCTCTTGCTTCGAGGTTGGATTGTAAATTCGTACTTTCTCAATCAAATTGTCATCCGGAATTTGGAGTTCGCACAAAAGACAAAATAAATTTCTACCAAAAAGTTTATGATTGGCTTTTCCTTGTGGAGTCATTTTATGAGAACATTTAAGACTTCGTTGTTGCTTCTACTTGAGATTTTAAAATGCAAAAAAAGTTTTGCAGATTGTATTAATAGGTGTTAATTTCAATTTCAATAAGTAAAATCTAACAATAGATTAGATATAGCGAGCAAATTCTATTTTTAGTCAAATGAATTCAACACGGCCTAATTTAATCTGAATAATGTTGGCTAAAGTTCATTACGGCTTATTAGCCATCACGCTAATTAGCATCTGAATGTGAGGTAATAACCAGTATACGCAATTAAATCTTTTGTCGTGAATGTCGTGTATAAATTTGTTCGATTTACAAAGAATCTACGTGCTCTTATCTATTCAAAAATCAGACCACGTATTCTTTCATTCTATTGGAAAATTTCCAATATGGCGAGCCTTAACTTTGATAACCAGTTCGTGTTTATTATTTTGATTATGCGTGATTTATTTATGAATGTATGATAATGTCCACACAGATTGACAAATTGCTTCCAAAAAATAAAAGGCCTGTTTTACCACAAACTCTTATTCCAGCAAAGAAAGCTATATGTATTTGAAATCTACGAGCGAAGGGAAATCGACGACGATATCTTAGAATGCTGGATATTAACTAGTTGATGTCAGTTATCAAATATCATTCAGCTGTACTAATTTAACAATGTTATCGTTATCAAGATCAGACTGGAATTCATAATACTTTAACTTTAATTACGGATATAAGTAGTTCTGTCTGTGAAACAATTTTTAAGACTGCTTCTGTCTCATTATGCCATTGAAGGGTTTGATATTTTATCTTGGGTATTCACTATTACTACACCTTATCAAGTCTCAATCAATTATAACATCTCCAGGAATCGTGATAACTGAAGAAACTGGACAAGTTTTATACGAAGCAACTGCTCCAATTATATATCAATTTGAATCACCCAACTGGAACAATTTTCTAAGCATTGACTTTTCAGAAGAGTGCAACAATAATCAATCTATTTCAAAGTATTGTAACATCTTTGACAAGTTCTCATCAATTGCTGCAGAAATCCAAACTGCAATTACGCCAGCGACTTTCACTTCATTTCCTGAAGAGACGCACTCCTCAACTTGGGGCCTCAAGTGCAACATCATTAGTCAACACTTTTCAAGCTTTCGCGTTGATTCTGGAATCGTTCAAAAGTATCTTGGATTTTTAAGATCCTGTTCAAAAGGCGTGATTTTAGAAGAAGAATTGAATACAGGTTATGTTGGGGAACCATCCCTCAATTATTTTCAGGATGCTAAAATTGATTTTGAAGAGGAATTTGTTGGCATTTTCGACCCAAATGAAGATCTTGAGTCTCAGGATGGAATACACTTGAATTTCTTAAATAACTTGCTATCCTCAGGATTTTCCAGCTTTACCTCTCAAGCTTCCAAATGGAACTCTGCCATTTCCAGTTGCAAATCTGGACTAATTCCAGACTCTCTTGTGTCGCCTACAATGTTTCAACAATCCCTTTTGAAATTAAACCAAACGGCTGAAGAATCTGGTTGGAGATTTTCAATTTCTCCTGATTCTGAATTTCTACCATTCTACTACAAAAATAAGCTGGCCGACTGCACATTTTCTGGAAATGTTCTCTATGTAAGAGTATTGATCCCTATTCTTAAAACAACTAGGAATTGGCGACACATTTCATCTCAAACAATTCCATTCTACCACCCGAGCGAATTCATAAATATGACCAAGGGACTTAATTCAGGAACTTTCTTTTATGAATCAAATAGCAAGCGCCTTCATTCATCAGCCGCTAATTGCGACACCAGTCAGCCCAGATTTTGCAAGCTCCCTGACTTGTTCGACGGGAAAAGCTTAGTTTCACAGAAAAACTGCGTCGCAGCCGTCCTTCAGGGCTTGGAACATTCGGAAAGCTGCGAAACAGAAATTGCGGGTGCCATAAGAGATTTGAGTCATCTTCCATTGGTGGTGCGAGAAAATACGGATATCTATTACTTGGCCAGCCTCCCTGGAGCAGGACTCGCTGTAAAGTGTCAAGAGTTTGACGGATCGGAATTAATCCGAGAATTTTCATTTCCTTCGGATATGGGAGCATTAAAAGTTGAGCTTCCATGTTTTTGTGTAATTATTTTATCTGATTCAGATTTAGAGCTGGAAGCTGAAGCCCCCTGCCACGTTTTGAGCAGTGCATTAAATGTTGTTCAAGTGTTGCCCTTAATTAGAGTATAATTTATTTATTGTCAAACATAAGAAAAGACTCGAAATAAAAAAGTCGTTTCATCAAATTACGTTTATTATAATCATTTTATTTGATTTTATGCTTAAGATAGTCTCAATCACATTATAAGTACATGCATTTAAAAGGCTTAATGATGGGCTTTTCATTGCAGCGTCATTTTATGAGAAGTTGTTGCTCATACTTTTGAGAATGAGATTTTAAATGCAAAAAAAAAATGCAGATATTATTAATAGCTGCTAATTTCAATTACAATAAATTCTAACAATAGATTAGCATTAGCAAGCAAATTTTATTTTTAGTAAAATGAATTCAACACGGCCAAATTTAACCTGAGCAATATGGACTGATGTTCATTACGACTTGTTTGCCATTTAGCAAATTAGCATCTGAATGTGAGGTAATAACCAGCATGAGCAATTAAATGTATAAATTTGTTTAATTAACAAAAAATCTACGTGCTCTTATCGATTGAAAAATCAGACAAAGTCAAAGTATTATTTCTTTCCAGTATGGCGAACTTTGACTTTGATAACCAGTTTGTGTTGATTATTATGATTATGTGTGATTTATATGAATGTAAGCTATGCATACGCAAATTCAATTAAACGTCAAATTACATAATTCTCACGCAAGTTTTTCTCACAGGCAGGTACCACAGAGCCGCTTTATGAGATTAGTTTTATGGAAATTACTTTAATTATTCCAGTTTTTGTTTTATAAGCATTCATGAACATGAGTTGTTTTGTAATCAACTTGAGGTCCAGTGTTTTCCTAAATATTAAATTGCAGTCTTAAATTTGGCAAAATGAAGTCAACATTAATATTAATATTTGTGGCTCTACTTTATATCAATCTGACGGAAACGATATCTTTAGAAGGTATATTTTGAATACGATTTTTATAATAATTATATTCGTTTTAAATTATGATTCAAGAATTCATCACGTTAAATGGAGATCAAAAGAACAGATTGGATGAGGTAATTAAGAAATGATAAGTGGATGAAATCATTTGATAGAATATGCTAAATTAGCTTAGAGACTTGGTCATAGACGTCCTGCCGCATCAATACATGAAAACTGATGTCTATCTCGTCCGATTTCTAAGGGGTAAATATCTTTTATTTATGTGCATTTAGGAAAAGTTATATAGCTTGTTGGAATTAATAATAATTTCTATTTATTAATTTTCAGAAACGGATTTCAACGTTCGGGCTGCAGAAAATCTTATATTGAATGTAAGCAAAGGTTTGCATATTGTGATCTGTTTTTTGAAATGCATCTTTTCTGTAGACAATCAAATGGCGAAGTGAAAACAATATTGACGGGATATTGAAGGAGGATTTTTCCGAATTCGACAACGAATACAGGGGCTTCATTGAAGGGTGTGACAAGTGAGGCAAAATGATACAAACAAACAAATGACAAATATCCTTGAAATGAGAAATTCACTTTGACAGAGAAGGACGACCAATAGTTTCATTATTTGTGGGCGATTATGATTTGAGGAAGTTCATAATCCAAGGAAAAGGGGAGAAACTAAAAAGATATACTGACCGTTTATATGAAGAAAGTGTTCAAATGGTCAACAGAATGACGGCCGATGGTCAGAATGTGACTCAAGTGACCATGATTTTCGACATGTCAAATTTTAATCTCGCTACACAAGCTTGTGCAAGATGTATGTAATACATATATGCTTGATAAAATAGTTCTTGAGAATTACTCATATATTTTGAAATAGGCATTCCAATTGGTTTGTACACTCTGATAAGTTTGCAAACACACTTCCCCGGCTACATCCACCAAATTTATGTAGTTAACAGTAAGTTCAATTTAAAAGTAATCAAATACAATGATTTGAAATTTGTTGATTTCAGCTCCATCATATGCATTGCCAATTTGGGAAATTTATAAAAATATTGCATCTCCAACTCTTAGAAGACTGCTACGCATTTACGGTAAAAACAAAGATCAATGGTTTGAAGCTTTGGAGAAAGATATTAACCCATCTCAACTAACTTGGAAATTTGGAGGATCCCGTTTTGAAGCCTTAGACATGCACGATCTGAGAGTTTCAGGGAAAGTTTTCAGATGCTCAGACATTGATGACATTGCAGAAAATTAAAAAGAGTGAAATATATTTGCTTTTAAAACGTGTAGGATTTATTAAATGCTCTCTGAATGATTTAATTGCATTTGTTGTTTTATTTACTTTCTCCCTGTCTTTCCTCGTCTTCCTTGTTTCTTAATGCTTCTTCCCTTTTGTTCAGGTGCGGCCCCTTCTTCTGGGGCTGCCTCTTCCCCTGCGGGCTCCCCTTCGGTGGCTTCCGTCGCCTCAGCGCCCCCTTCTTCTACGGGAGCTGGCTCCGTGGCTTCCTCTACTCCTTCTCCACCCCCTTCCCCTCCGCCCCCTCCCTCCGCTGAAATTTTAGTCAAATGTAATTTATATGCACTTAAAATAGTGAAAGTTGTGAAATTACGAGCTTCCGTTGTTTCGCCCCCTCCTTCCGTTCCTGGCTTCGTTCCACCCTCAGTTTTAGTTTGGTTTCCTAACAAAGCCATGTATTTGTCGCGAAGCATTTTCTTTTCTTTTTTGGTGAAATATTCCGTCCTCGCGATGGGGTCGAGATGGGGAGCTAGGGCGAGAGAATGTTGGACACAGGCCAAGATTTTCATTCGTTGGTGGTTCATGTTATAGCCGTGGAACATTGTTGTGTAAACTCGCTTCCAAGGTCCAGGGGATTCCCTATATCAAATTGAAATCAAAACATTAATGTATGATATAAATTTTATGTTTTCGAAAAAAATAGCAATAATACCATTGAACGGAAATTGGATCAAAGAATGCACGCTTCAACAAATTTCCAAAAATAAGCCAGTCATTTGTCTTGTATTGATTGAGTGTGTTGCAAGTTGGAGTGACGGCGTTGAAAATGTACCACATTTGCTCAATCACAGAGTCAAAACCGTGATCAAGAAGCATGTCGTAAAATACCAATGCTTCTGGATCTTCGTCATCAGGGGGAGGGACATTGGGGCTGCAAAACATGTTACCGTCATGACCCATATGACCAGCACTACCGATCCCACCCATATGAGAATGACAAGAGGCCATAAACATTGCTGCATGTTGCCAATATTGATCCTCAGCGGAAAGAATCATATCGGGCATCCGCTCCCAAGCCGCTCTCAAATGGATGACAAAAATATTTTTGAGAATCCCAAGATATCCAGGTTGGACGGATGGACAAGTATCGTGGAAAATATCCACAACTTTAAACAACAGTTGGGTCATGTGCTGAGCTTCGAATGGGATTTTGATTGTTTCGACTCCTTCAATCCCTCCCACCAATCTGGCTTTCCAAATTTCCATAATATTGAAAAACTTTTCCTTCATGAAGGCCTTCTTTTCCCCACCTTTGGCATCTTTAGCATCTCCCCCTGCGGCGGCATCCCCACCCCCAGCTCCTCCCCCACAAATTCCAGCCAATCCCTTTGCAGTAAAATCTGTAATTTACAAAAATGTATGAAAACACGCAAAGGTTTATATATTTTTTTTATATTTTTACCTGACTGAATTGGGAACTTATAAACTCCTACATCATAGCAAGTTTGTGGGGAAAATATTTTCAACTTGTCCCCATCACACCCAGGCTTGAATGCTTTGGAACCCGTGAGTTTCATTGCAGAGTCCACATTAGGAATGAGACAGACTCCAGTTCCATGTTCGGAATACGCAGGAAGGAGACAGACACTTGTACCAATTTGCCAGGGTCCATCCCCTGCATAAATTATTGATCCAATGTCCCCACTAAATGTCTTGTTGAGGGATGTAACTATTTTCTGTTCCATTTGGAAATAGGGCTTTGGGTACAAAATGAGACCTTCCATAAAAGGCTCTCTAATCATTCCAATGGGTTGCATTGACATTATCTGAGGAATTTGCGACAAATCTAGAATTTCAGATCAAATATCTGCTATTTAATAGTTACCCCTTCAGTGACCACGCAGTGTTCGCCCACGACAAGAGTAATGTGTGTACTTTCTCCAACCATGAAATCAGCTTCAGGATACAGGATCCATCTGGATAAATGGACAGTAAAATGGCACTTTATTCAAGTAAAAAACGATAAACTTACGCTCCAGGTCCTCGTGTACAGACAAGAGTGTGCTGTTCCATATTTTTGGACATGGTCAACTTTGTCAAGTTCTTCCATTCGCTTCGATTTGACCTGGAGAACTTTTAAAACACATGCCGCAAAAAATTAATTTACATTTATAAATTAGTTATAATGATGATTTACCTGGACATATGGCGAATCTGGCGACGGAGCCTCATAAAGTAAAGCGTCATAATTGAACCTTCGAACCAAGCCTTCGCTTGCAATTCCAAATAAAACGACACTAAGAACTAACGAATATAGTAAATGCGATAATAGCCACTGTCTCATTATATTTTTAATAGATCAGTCCAATGACTGACCCGAATTCAAGAAAATTTAATGAGAGAACTATTAAAATTTAATTCGGTCCCATTTTAAAGTCGTACAGCAAAATATGGTCATATATAAATATGGTTGGGTTATAATACGTGGCTTTGTTGTTTCCTTAAATGACTATTCTCAGAAGTACTAATAATTGATATTTTAAAAACACAACCTTAATAAATAATCCAACCAGGAAGTTTGCATAAATACAATATAATAATAAATAGGGTTTGGAGTTCATTTATTTATTTGGACCATTTTTGCATAAAATATAAATGCATTTCTCAAACAATTAGCTAATAAAATGCATCTTTAGTAATAATTATTTTCTGGACGGTTTTTTGGGTTTCAGGGATTGTGACCTTCCTTTCCCTTCTTTCTTTTTCTTGTCCTTTCCTCCTTTGCGACCCTTCTTCTTCATTGACCTCCCTTTTCCTTTACCCTTTGTCTTCCTCCCTTGTGCTTTAGCTATTATTTGGACACTTTTATTTTAGAGAAATACGCAAACTTTTTATGGGAATAAGTTACCTCTTTTCATAGAACGTCCTGCTGGTGCTTTGGGGGTTTCTTCTGGGGCTGGTTCTTCAGGGGTTGGGGCCTCTTCTGGGGCTTTTGGGGCTTCAGCTTCGGCAGCTGGCTCAGCTCCAGCTTCCGTGGTGGCTTCGGAAGTTTCTTCTTCCTTCTTCCCTTCAGGTGGAGAAGTGCCATTTTTACTGCCACCAATAGTCTTGTTAGTTTTCACGTTGAAGAATATTCTGTTAAAACCGGATGTCCTCATTACGGGATCTATTGTCTTTCCCAGAGCATATGCCCCTTGGACACAGCTCCAAACCTGACCATGCATCTTAACCAAGTCATATCCGTGGAACATTATTGGATAAATTTTTTCCCAAATTCCTGGTTTCATCCTTGAATATCAATAATAATCATTAAATTATATGATTAAAAAAATAGTTTGATTGGCATCGTACCACTGAGCTTCCAAAGGCTTCAAATAAACCTTTTTGAACATGTCGGGAAAACTGACCCAGCTATTTGTATGATAGTTACTCTGATGACTACAATATGGTGCGATGAAATTGAGCATAAGCCAAACTTGGTCAATGACGGTGTCAAATTCATCGTCCGACATCGTCATGTCCATTTCTAGAGCCTCGGCCGCTGACGTTGGTGCAGCTGGAAAGTCTGGTCCACAAACTGGAGTGTTTGCTTCCATGATTTTCTAATAAATAAACCAGGAAAGTTATAAAAATGTTAATAATAAATAAAGTTGAGCATACTTGTTCAACTCTTTGTGTCATATCTGCCCAACAATGGGACAAATAGTCAAAAGTATAAATGTAACTATCATCATAAGCTGGCTCAACCATCCCAGGATTTTCTTTCCAAAGTGCTTTCATATGGTTCAGAAATACATGAGAGAGTAGACTGATGTAGTGGGGGTCAACTGAAGGACATCCTGCCACAAATATGTCAACAAATTGAAGGAAAGCGTCAACTTTTGGATGGGTGTCCAAATTATTCAAATGCGTTGCCCCAAACATTTCACTCTCATACAAAACACGAGATTTCCAAACATCCATAATTTGGCCAAACTCTGCTATGATTTCGCTGCCTCCGCCGCCTGCAGCTTTTCCCTCTGGCGCCGCACCCTCTTTTTTCTCGGCCCCATCTTTGCCCCCACCCCCAGCACCTTTGCAAACTTCTTGGAATTTTGCAGGAGTAAACTCCGTCTCCAGTCTCACAATTGGATTCCCAGTCTCATAACAATATTGAAGATAGTGGACCGTCAAATTTTTATTGGTCATCATGTCGCATCCTTGCGTGATGGAAAGTTTTGTTTCCATTCCAAGATTTCCAGCCACATCCGGTAACAAACAAACAGTGTCCACGCCATATTCCCGACTGAGACAAACTTTTTTCTTTTTTCCTCCCTTCATCGTCCCTTCAACTGTTACTCCAGCCCAGCCGACGTAAATCATGGACTTGAAGTCCCCAGAAGTTGACCCTTTATACAGGATTTTTGCTGGGGATGCAAAATTAGTGGCAGTGAACAGGGCGACGGATGCATCTTGATGACCCAAAGTAAAACCAAGAGGTTGAAGAGATTTAATCTGTGTAAATTCTGTTTAGAGAGTATTTTTCTTAAAGATTAATCAATACCAGAGTAGAATCTGTGCACATTTCTCCAATTATGAGTTGAACGTAACTTCCAGCAAATCCTACTTTTGGATAACCTAGCCATCTAAAATTGTCAAATGAGGCTAAATGATTCAAAACCATAAATGTACAAGACAATGTCTTGAAGACATCAATTCCTTACACTCCAGGTCCAACTGAGCAGAACTGAGAATGTGATTCTAGCCCATGTTTGGATGCCACAATTGATAGGTCTTTCCACTCTGCTTTAGGGACGTCCGCAAAGTCTACGTAGGGAGAGGAAGACATGTCATCGTCTTCAAATAAATAGCCCGTGAAGAAATAGCGACGAAGAAGTTTTCCATGTGACACACTCAGCAAAATTATGGCAAGAAAAACGGTCAAGAGTTTAAAGTTGCTCATAATTATTGTGACACAAAAATTATGTATATTTAAACTGTTTAAATTGTATCACATAATTCTAAGTAAAGCTATAAGTAGTGCCCATATTGTTTCAATTAATCAATCATGCAACATGAGACTCGTTGTTTATTTTTTTAACTTGTTGTAACAAAAACAAACAAAGCACTATAATTATTATATCTGTAGACTTTTCAGACAATGTTTAGCATGTGCACTTTTAATTTATTCCATTTTTATGTTATTTGTAGTAGTTTCAATTTCCACATTTGTCAGGTTTGTCTCATTTCCCTCACTTAATTGTGACGAGAAGTAGACGAAGCCAAGAGTATCGTTGATGCCTTTGGGTGTCTCATGATACCGGTACAAGTTTGTTTCGTCGTCATCATCGTCATACTCACTCACGTCCGCAGCGGCATTGTAGTCCGGATGAGGCGTCCAGTCAAAGTAATGGGAACAATGAAGTAGCCAGACCCAATAAACTATGAGAAATGTTATGAATATCACTGCAAATGCCCAGAACGCATATCGTTTGGAATATTCCACAATAAGATGATAAGTCGTTTTTGAAGCGGATTCGTTGTTTACAGTGTTGGGACCATTCTGCAACATATTAAAATACAAATAAGAATTTAGAAGTATCTGTATGTAAATACTACCAATTTCTCTGCTTCTTCTTGTTCCCTCGTCAGTCTAGATTTCATCCTGTAGAAAGACAATTAGTTTAAAAAGTTATGGCATTTCAAAATTATAATTTACCAATAGCTAAATGCAAAGAGTAAAAGAGCCAAGAACACAAAAAATATGCAGAAAACCATCCAAATGTCGATTGCCATTGTGTACGAAACTGAGGGAGATTGTTCTCTTACGGCAGAGAACATTGCAGTTAGCGTTAGCTGAAATTGTTCAAGTATTTAGAAATGCCAGAATAAAATGTGTCAATAATTACTGACAAGCGTGGTCATGCTAATTCCAATTCGTGCTTCCACCATTTCAACAGGAAGGAGAAAACAAAGCCAAGTGATGAAAATTAGCAAAATGCTCGGAAGATACGTTTGGACAACATGATAGCTCAATTTCCTTCTTGCTTTTATGGTGAACAAAAGTGCAGAATAATTTCCACCTATACAATTATTTTTGACAAATTATCTAATCATTTTGAAATTACATACGTCGATAATTTCCAAATTTTTCCTCAATGTATAGCGTCTTTAGCTCTTTTTGAGGCTCAACTGTTGAAATCTGCAGATCGAAATTTGGGTCAGATGGATCGTCAAGATAAATTCCAACCTCTGGTTTCCAATATAATTCTAATTCATTGGCTTGATAAGAATCTAATAAAAAGCGAATATAACTATAATATTTTTTCCATAATATTTTTCATGTATTGCGACTCACAACTTCGTATAAAATACTCGCATGTTTGTGTATCTGCAGGATAATATTCAAATGACATGTCGCAACGAAGTTTTAGAGTTGTTCTGAAATCATTTTCGAAACATATAAAATGACCTCGGTGGAAAATTGATTTTAAATACCTTGCGGTGTAAACAATATCGCCTTTGTTTTCGGTTCCTGTATCACCTAAAAAGTTTAAAGTGATGAGCTTGGACAATATTGAGGTTCTGTCAATTGATGCCATTTCATCTATAAAAATATCAGGTTTCCAAATCTGTTTCAGGATTTCTGAATCAAGCGTTTTATTTCCAAGAGCATCTTTCCATGATGTATTGTCCAAATGCTCATAAATTTTCCAATCGACCCATCTCATCCCAAAGTCGGTGTCCAAAACAAGTTCCTATAAATGTACATAAATTACAATTCTTCCGAGAGATGCTGTTAATCTACAACCTCACTCTTTTCATCCACCTCCAATATCGTCCGAATAAAAATGGCGACATAGACATAAACCGTTTTTTCATCAGGCAGAATTGGAATTGCTAACTTGTTATAACCTGGAGGCAGTAAAAGTTGTCCGTAGTTTGTATCATTGTTTGAGAGATTATCATCGTCATCCTCTTCCTCACTACTTTTAGTCGCAGTGAGAGAAATTAGTGTTGCATTTGCATTCGGAGTCCTTCTTGTTGATGCTGCTTGTCTATGTCTTCGATTTGTTGAATCAGCACTGCATTGAGATAAATTGGACAACTTGAATTTGCAAGTTACAATAATGTTGTTCTTAATTCTTACCGAATCCCGATTATTAGTAGAAAAAACAAATTAAAAATGAATAATTTATTGAAAATCATTTTTCGTTGTGGTTTTGTTCAAAGATCAACTTTTGTGTAAAAAGAGCATTATCGTTGTTAATGTTCATTATGAATAATATTAATATGCGGCCAGATTTGTCCAGGTCTATTCACCTAAACAAATTATGGCAATTCATGAAGTGATCCCTACAAAAATACTGGTTAACCTTGTTTCGTTGTTTCAACTTTATATCTATATGCAAAAACAAAGAATATGCCAAAATCTTTGTTACTTTAAGGATAAAACCATCAAAAATTAATTGGAATATAATTTATTTTGTACATCAATAAGACACAGGTAAGTTTGTAATCCTAAATTTTCAGCCTTCTAACTTTCTTTCGACGACCCATTTTGTACAGCTTTCCTCCGAAATCTAGCTTCTTCATTTCTTAGGAGGATCTTTCACAATCCATTTTGGTCTTCCGTACTCACAGTCCTGCATTTTGCAACTGAAAAATAGTTTCTGAAAATAAATACCAATCCATGCAGTTCCTTGTTCAAAATGTTTACTACCTTAATTTCTCACAAGCACTTTCCGTAGACACAAATATCTCCCAATCGGCACTGAGCTTGAGATTCACAACTTTTTTCGGGGGCAGTCGGAAAAGATGAAACGCTTGCAATGAAAATGGCAAAAACGACAACCGCAAATAAACAAATTGCTTGTAAATATTTTGGCATTATTCAATTTTAGAAATATAAAAGAAAATGTAAGAATCGGTTCAAGTCTCAAGATCAATTGACACTTTGTCCGCTCTTCCAATTGTTTATATAATGATTAAGAAACATGAACTTTTCTTGCGTTGCTTAAACAGGTCATTGTTAAGAGCATTTTAATATACGGAAGACTTTGGCCATGTGGTAACAAATCTTGTCAGCTACATATGTACATATAAAGTTGATGTTTTGTAATGAGTTGCAACTACAAGATGACGTAATTTACATTTGTCTCAAGAAACCACAAACATTTACCAACAATGTCATGAACACAATTTGTACGTGCAGAATGTAACGCATCTTTGGTGCATTCCAAATTAGCACAAAGACTAATAATTAGAACACAACAATAAACAATTTGCATGAGGAAACAATTTATTGACGTATTGATCAAGAACTTGACATTTTTGTTCTATTTGAGATTCTATTTCAGCTACAAAAGTCCAAATTATATGTTGTTCCTTTAAACAAAAAGTTTTAATTTGAGAAAATAACAATTAAATAAAATTGAAATAAAAAAAAAAAACTTACACCTCTCTAAATACATTGTCCGGAAGTACAGAAATCGCCTACTAAACAATCTGCTTGAGACTTACACCATTTTCTTCTTCTCTGCCATTTAAATTTAACCAAAGAGTGTCCATTTGTACTATTAACAATCACAACAGTGACTATTGCAATTAACAGAACAATGCAGAGGGCCAAAATTTGAAGCCTCAACATTTTCAATTCCAATCTCTACTGAGACTAACGTTCAACAATCATTTATAAACAAAGTGAATAATAGTGACAGGAAATGGTAAAAGTTCTTCCGGTTGACTTTCTCACACGCTTTGGTTAAAAATGCACCACATTTTTATTGCTTTTCCATTCATTCATTTATTTACTTATATAATACGATTTCTGATCTATATATAAATAAGTATATACAATGCGAATCTGTGAATCAAAGATGCAACATTCAATTAAAGGTTCAATAAAACAAGTTTGGATTGTTGCTTTGGTCCATAGGAAATAACAAATTGGCAACAATAAAATGAACAAATAATTTTTGGTTATAAGCAGTTGTAAACATTGATGTCACTTAATTTTTATTGATGCTGAATTGAATTATCGTTTGAAGATCTGAAACATTTATTACATTTTTAATGGAGCATAGCATTTATTATTTTTTCTATAAACACAATGCACCTTTTTAACTGCCGATGAAATGCAATTATTTGGTCCTTTAAAACCCGAAAATTTATCGTCCATTGATAATGGGAGCACTGAAAATTGTTGCAACAATTAAATTACCCCATTTAAATCTTAAGATGTCTCAGGTCTCATCAAATCCTTGGGCACAATTAATCATGGCTTTTAAAACATGTAAATGATGAAGAAAATTTACAAAGGACGTCATGTAAAACTAAAGGGTCATGTCCCTTTTGACATATTTCAAACAGCGTTTTTCAATCTCCGTTCTCATTAACTTCTGTTATGAATAACTCGTCAGCAAATTTTAGCTTTTCTAAACACATAAAGCATGCCATGAAACACTAGAAAAAATGTTCAATTGAAAGCATTTCTTTCTCATAAAGTTTCCATCTTCAAAAACTTTGTATTTCGATATGCTTTTGTTTTTCCTCCATTGCATCAAGTTGTAAATTTCTTTGTGCCTCACACTTTTCCACTGCTCCAATGACATTGTCCAAGTGAACTGCTTCTTTTGAACATTTCTTGCTGTTTGAAGTTGAGTAGACTTCTACAATGTAATGTTTTTGCTTTATCAATAATCTCATCCAACTCCAAACCAAGCCCGTGCTTAATTTCACCGAATCCCATTTCTTGGAACAACCATATTCTGTCATATATTAGGGAAATAAAACAAACACAAAATACAAAATACTACCTAATCTCTAGTACCGTAAAATTGTTAAAAAATGCTTTCGCTAACAGAAACGTTAATAATTTTAGTCTGACCTATTTACTAAATAGTTTCATCAAATTCTGAGACTAAAAGTATTGCAAATATAATTAATGTCAATATTAACTTAATTTACCACTGCACGCTATTTTTGTCAAAATGTCAAGTTATTGGACAGGAAAACAATAAGCTATATAAATCTGTCTCATTATAAATAATCATGTTTTGTGGTTGAGGTAAAGCAGATCTACCCACTGCCTATGAAGGCAGCTGCCTTCAATGCCTACTGCCTACGGTGCCTTCAGTGCCGTAATTCAGTAATATAGTTCTAGGCAGCGATGCCTATATTGCTGCCTACGATGCCTAAAACTGCCTACGATGCCTAAAACTGCCTATGCTGCCTACAGTTGTCATAAATTGCCTAAAATTGTCACAAAGTCGAAATTAAGCCTTTTGACCTAATTTTGACTTTCAAAGGGTCAAAGATATACAAGAAATATGTATAAGAAATATTTTAGAAATTTTCTAAACATGAAAAGTCGCAAAGTGCATATAAAATTTTTGCCAAGGCTTAGCGAACTATTTTTTAAATATTTATGGCAGAATTAAACCGTCTTTCATTTTAAGTAATTAAAAAAGAAAGAATCCCTATCATTTCTGAGAGATTTGACTAGGCCCATTTTTGAAATTAACTAAATTTATCCCATAATCAAGTTTGCAAAATTCAGTTACAAATCAAAAAAATATATTTATCGAGAATCGAGACTATATAAAATTTTCTATAATGGGCCGATTTATGAATGACATAAAATACAAATCTATAATGAAAATTTTCATTTAGAAATGCCATAAGCGCAAGTTATTTACTTAACTGAATTTCAGTATGACATGATGTCATTTACATCTCAAACTAGGATTGAAAATTAAAATTCAGATATTAAGCAGTTTACAAAAATTATGTTCGAGTTCGGGCAATTTATGGCAGTTTGAGGTTAATTTTGGCAATTTATTTCATTTTAGGGGAGTTTTCGGCAATTTAGGGCAGCTGTAGGCATCGTATAGGCAGTAGGCAGTTCTAAGGCAGTATACACATCATAGGCAGTTATTAGGCAGTGTAGGCAGTTTTAGGCATCATAGGCATTTGAAGGCACTATAGGCATCGCCTAGAACAATATTACTGAATTACGGCACTGAAGGCATCGTAGGCAGTAGGCATTGAAGGCAGCTGCCTTCATAGGCAGTGGGTAGATCTGCTTTACCTCAACCATCATTTTTTCTGATCACAATTTATGTTAGCATTTAGCAATTATTTATTAACGAAAAAACACTGGAAAATTGCATGCGATTCAATGAGTCAAGATGAGACGAGGCAGATTGAGACAAAGGTTAAAAAATACCTTATAAGGGCCATCGCGTCGTCACTCGACAATTGGCATGTCCCCAGTTGACGAACGTTTGTATGGCCATGGATGCTCCTCTTCATATAACATCAGATGTTGATTGTAAACAAGCAGAGACACAAGATTTTCATAAAGTTTCAACAGACATTAGAATTTCCATTGGAAATGGGGCTTCCAAAGCACATTTTTATAACGGGGGCAAATCGGGGGATTGGATTTCATCTGACGAGAAAATTTCTGAAAGAATTCAGCCCTTTAAAGGTTTTTGCGACTTACAGAGATCAATCAAAGTCCAAGGTGCTCAACAATATTTGAAATAATAAAGAAACTTGCAAAATTTTAACGTTTTTTAATTAATTAGGAGCTTATTGAACTGTCATCTCGTCATCCAGAAGTCCTCAGATTGATTCAGTTAGGTAACAAAAAATGATCAAAATATAGCAAACATTTCTACTCCGCGTCATAATTAGATCTTTTTACTAAGCAATTTCAAATTTGCAGACATCCGGGATTTTGAGAAATACGAAGAGGTCGCAAGATTTGTAGAGACCGAAGCTCCTGACATAAATCTGCTTGTAAATAATGCCGGCGTGACCTCAAAAGTGGCTAAATTGTCCGCCATAAAGCATTCAGAGTTGATGGACAATCTAGAGGTCAACACGGTTGCTCCCATCCTCCTCACCAAGGCCCTCCTCCCCCTCCTTGAAAAGGGGAGTGGGGCAAATGCCAAAGAGCCGTTGGGCATTGGAAGGGCGGCCGTGGTCAACGTCTCCTCAATTTTAGGCTCCATTTCAGCCAATGACCAGGGAGGAATGTATGCTTATAGATGCAGCAAAGTGAGTTATGCAAAATTAAAGCATTATCTTAAGAAAATGTTAATTGTAATATTTAATATGTAGGCAGCCTTAAATGCAGCTACAAAATCTATGAGTTTGGATTTTAGGAAATCCAAGATTTTGGCCACGTCCCTTCATCCCGGTTGGGTCAAGACTGACATGGGTGGGGCTAAAGCTGTAAGTTTCTAGGAAAAATGTCATAATTTCCAGTAAAATAGTTTGAATATTTATCAGCCATTGACCCCAGAGGAAGCGACGGAGGGGATAATTTCTTTGCTCAAATCTCTTGGTGAGAAACACAATGGGGGCTTTTATCAGTACGATGGAAAGCAGTTGGAGTGGTAGCACATTCTGCAATATAAAGTACCTGATAGTCAAATTATATATCCATAAATGTAGTGAAATTATTTTATGAAACTTATTTTCAACAATAAATGCAAAACCGAGATTGAATTTTCAGTCATTTTTTTGTTGTCCACCGACAAATAACTCATTTTAATTGATAACAGGCTGAAATATTTTACTCTACATTTTAAGGGATAACAAAATATTTGCATGCATTTCATTCCTTCCTGTTAAATAAATTCCTCAGGTACTTAGAAATTCAAATTAAAACTGCCCAAAAAACTATTTTTACCAGAGGAGAATGTCAAAAGGTTCTAATCCCTCATTTCCATATCTAAAGGTTCATTCCCTTTGTTCTTTCCTTACTTTCCTGCCTCTATTTTGAGGTTTGTGAAATTCCATGCGCCATGTCATGTCCATGCCTCCAACATTGTCCAACAAGTACAGTACCACAAAGCAGTATCCCACAGCTTTCCCTCTCCGCGTGGAAGTCTGGTTGGCCGAAAGCCTTCCCTTCCGCCAACTTTTTTGCCCGACTGTAAAAGTTGTTGGAAGTGAAGCCGATCGAAGTTTGGCTTCAGCCCTCACTCCTCATTCTCATCTCTTTGCGACCAGACACAAATTTAATATGGAAGCACGGCCATTTAATTTAAAAGTCTCTCTTCTCCTTCCTTGTCTCTTCGGTACTTTCACCCAGTTTCTCTTCCAGTCCGCCCCCCCAAAGCCCCCAAGAATTTTCCTCTTCCGAAGAAATAGAGCCGGTAAGTCAAGTAAAGTAGTCGGAAAGTTGGCCTTAATTGGAGGTTTTTGAGCTTAGATATATAATTTATGGGTCAGTTTTAAGTCAATTTAAGTAGTTTGAGTATTTTAATTGAGTAATTAGAGGGAGTGGCTTTGGTCGGCAGACATTTTTATTTGGAAGATGGGAAAATGAGACAATTTACTTAATCTTTTGTTTTTCTGTTCATTTCAGATGGGGAGTCCCAATCTGGAACTGCCCAGCAGTAAGCTGTTCCTAAGATAGTCCTGTGGGGATGAGTATCTTCAGGGGACTTTCAGATTGGAATTTTGTGAGAAGGTCAAGGTGAGTTTTACTTCAAATTTTATATATGTAATTTAACTTTCTCCAGCTTGAGACTAATTTTAGTTTCTGATTTTTTGTTACAGATCCGAATCGCAGTTTTTAACATCAAGACATCGGTCATCATCATTCATCTACCTCAGTCATCGTTAATTTATTTTTAGTTTTAAAATTGTAAACTCTCGTTCCCAACCGTCGTTTAAGATGTGTATTTCTTGACACGAACCAGATAATAATTGGCTATTTAAAAATGCTCTTTGGTTTTTATATTTGGTTGGTAGGACTAGCGTTTTCTACACAGTCCGGACCCCTCGGGGGTGGCAGTGTTTATCCAAATTCTATTGGGTTTTTATGTAGAAATAGCATCCTTTTAAGTTCCCACAGTCCGCACAAAGGAAATACTTTATGCGAAAGGTTCTTTTAGATAGTTAAATTTTTGTTTTAAACATTTGTTAGTATCCCACAGTCCGCATGAAGGAAATACTTTACGTCAAAACTTATCGGTTAAAATTTTTATCTGCTTTAAGTGTATTAACTCAGGTAATTTTTGTAAAAAAAGATGATAGAATAGGCTTCGGTAGAGAGCACACAACACCATGAAAGATTCGCTGGGTTGGTGATGTATTAATTCAATTAGTTAACAGTAATCTTAAATGTATTAAGTGTACTGTTTTATCAAAAAGAAAGCATTTTTGTAAAAAAAGTTTTAAAAAAAGGCCTAAGGAGAGCACACACAACACCATGAAAGATTCGCTGGGTTGGTGATGTAATTATAATTAGAATACTACAGTAATTTTAATTGTACTAAAGTTTACTGTGTTTAATCAAAGAGAAAGCAAAAATGTTAAATTAGGCCTAAGAAGAGCACACACAACACCATGAAAGATTCGCTGGGTTGGTGAGAAAATTAATATAGGCTAATGTTTGCAGTAAATTCTTAATTGTACTAAGATTTGCTGTTTTAAATCAAAGAGAAAGTAAAAAGTTAGGCTTGCTAAGAGCACACACAACACCATGAAAGATTCGCTGGGTTGGTGATGTATTTTAAATAGTTTATTCACAGTAAAGTTTAATTGTACTAAAATTTGCTGTTTTTATCAAAGAGAAAGTGAGGTGGAATTAGGCCGTGGTCGAGAGCACACAACACCATGAAAGATTCGCTGGGTTGAGGTGTTAGTAACATAATTATAATTTAGCAGCTTTTTAAATGTAATAGAACGTTGCTTTCTCCATTTTAATGAGCCAAAATTGTTGAGTTTGAGCAAATTGTTTTTATATTAATGATTGTAGAGAGCACAATAAATTATTGTTATGAAATATAAAACAAAAATGATTTTTCTGTTCATTTATTTCGGAGAAAGCTTCCATTGCATATTGCATTCGCTTTTTTGGAATTGGCATAAAATGGAAATTTTGCACGGTGAAAGTAATTTAAATTACATTTTAGTCAGTTTCACTGGCTCATTTTAGCGTAGATAGATATTTATTTTCATCATTAAAATTAAAATTTCATTTTAAATGCTCATGTATTTAATAGAGAAAGTTTCCAGCATGGTTTAGATTTTGGTAAAAGTATTGAAATGTATTGTCATTTAATTAGTTTATTTTCATAATTGTACAGTCATTAGAATTAAATTGAAATAATTATATATTGAATAACATTCGGAAATATTTAAGGGACAAGTAATTTTCCAGAAGGTTGAGAAAACTCTCCATTTTTATGGACCAACTTTCCCCTCAACACAGTTCCAATCACTTTCCCGTAAAAACTCTTCCCTTTGTATGGTGTCAACTAAAATTCCAAACAAATTAATTGTAATTATTTTCTAGAACATTTAAAAAAAGTTTTACCTTGTTACGATGATAAATGGAGCTTTCCTCAATCTGCAATACGGAAAATCCATTTAATTGTTTTGATTGCAATTTTTCTCTATTTTTAAGTTTGATACCTTAATTTGAGCTTCAGGATCCCAAATGACAAAGTCTGCGTGATAGCCCACAGCTATTTTAGATTTGATGTTATCAAAACCTCCAAGTTTGGCAGGATTTTCGGACATGAGCCGAATTAGATCGGACAGACCAAGTCCGTACTTTTTCATATTCGTCCAGATTAAAGGTAGTCCTAAAAGAAATTTCAATGAAAAGCTTTGAAACATTTGAAAGACAGACAGGCAGACAAATAAATTACCAAATTGTACGGAGCTGATTCCTCCCCAGGCCTGTTCAAAGTCCTTCTCCCCAGGACTCTTTAGTTCTGGAGTGCAGGGGGAGTGGTCGCTCACGATCATGTCAATTAGCCCCAGTTTTATCCCCTCCCAAAGTTTCTCCTGATTTCGCTCGTCCCTTATGGGAGGACAACATTTGAACTCTGTAGCGCGTGACGGAATTTCCTCTGCGCGGAGTGTCAGATAATGGGGACATGTCTCGACGGACAACGGCCAACCCTCAGCCTTCAATTTGGCAATGAGTGGCAGGGAACTGGAGGCTGACAGATGGACAATGTGACATCGCACGTCCCTACAAAAAATGTAATATGAAAGCGTCAGTCAGTTTATCTGTCCGAGCTTACTTGTGCTTTTTGCAAAGCCGTTCAATCATTTCTGCTGCCTTCAATTCCATGTCACTGGGACGAGTTTTAAGAAATGTGGCGTAAGCAGAAGGATCATTGGAGCTCCACAAATTATCACCACCACAATCTACTTCTGCGTGGAACTGTAAATGTACAAAAATTAATAAATAGCAGGTAGCATATTCATGGATTTTTTCTTTGCAATTTACAGCCAAAACTTTCCCTGTTCCCTTTAATTCTTTCAAAGCCTCGTCAACTTGTTGTTCATTGACTGAAGGAAAGTCATCAATTCCGGAGTGAATCAGGAAACATTTGAATCCAATCACGCCACGCTCTATCATTGGCTTCAAGGAGCTCTAAAGTTGGAAAGTTATAACATTTGGTTCAAAATATCAAGCTTATACATAATATGTATTAAATATAGTAATTTACGACTTACCACGTTGGAGCCGACGACACCGCCCCAAAATCCAACGTCAATGTGGCATTTATTTTCCGCAGCTTTGAGCTTAATCTCCAAATTCTCCACAGTTGTGGTCGATGGGATTGAATTCCTGTGGGGACGGACAGATATACAAAAATATTGCATAACATTACAGTTTTTAAAACCTTACAAAGGCATATCAATCAGCGTTGTAATTCCTCCGGCAGCCGCCGCTTTTGTCGCACTCCAAAATCCTTCCCATTCCGTCCTTCCGGGCTCATTTACGTGAACGTGGGAGTCAACGAGTCCTGGGGTCACCAGAAGGTCACCCGCGTCCAATATCTGTTCAAAATGGGCATAAGAGTGAGAGAGAATAAAGTAACTACCAAAGTATAGTTATATACGTACGAATAGAGATCCGGGAGCTTGAGACAGTTTTCCATCCTTAATTTCCGTGATTATTCCATTTTCTATTCGAAGCGTAGCTGGTTTTAATCTTCCATTTATGTAAATCTTGTTTCCGGTTATGTATTGGATTGAAGTGTCCAACTCTGGCAACATTTTAAAAGATTTTGGGATAATTGACAGTTTGAGATGCAAGGAAAAGTAAAAAGAAAAAAGAGTCTTAAATTAATCAATGGTTCAGTTTAGGTTCAGATGACGCTTGTTATGAGAATTGAGATGTAATAGCATTGAACTGTCCTTGGGCGTGTCACAAGCTAATATTAAAGTCTGTTATATGATTCTTTAAGAAAAGTGTTGCAATCGGTCATTATGTAATCTGATAAGGAGACCTAAAGCCTTATATTTAGCTACTTTGTGCGGATAAAATGTCTGTCCATTCCTCAAACTCTCATTTTCTAAATTGGCTTGACTCATGTAGTTAATCATAATTAAAAGTGTAGTTTGATAGTTTGAGGCTCAAATTAGAGCAAGCATATTGAAATATAACTGACGCTTTTTAAATTGCTTACGACTTTATATAAATTATTCTTTTAGAATTTTGGATGACTGTGAAATAAAAAGGATGAAACGGATTATTTTTCAAATTATTTTTTGCTTTATTATCATTTAGCATGAGCAAAACTCATAAAGAACGTAAGGCCAATTATTATTATTGCATTATTTAATTTGTAGGCAGCATTTTAAGCGTATAATTTATTTTAAGCGTCAAATGAATTTGCAGCTCCAATTATGAGAATGGGGACTTTGGCAGTGGCACGGGAAATATAGAAAGGTCCCAAAGACATTGTCACCTGCAACAATTAAATGAGGATAATTTATACACATCTCAAGTTGCCTCACTAATGATCCGATGCAACGCTTGGAATAAGGAAAAAGGCCAGTTTTCATCTAGTCAAGACAAGATGAAGCTTTGTCTACTCAAAATCAGAAAACAATTTGAAATGTATCTTTTAATTTGCATCAATTTCCAACCATTTTGGGATGAAAAAGAAGGTTTCACCTTTGCAGCATATCGAACACTAATAATTTTTGAGACTCCTCCCAAGGCTGAGGGCACTGCATCCAACGGAATCTTAATCCCACTTTCCATCTCATTTTCCTTCATCACCTCAAATACTTTCCCCAACTGAAATTCCAAACGTTGGCTCTGCTTTCCCCTCCGAATCTTATAACTCACGATTTGGACTAAAACTGCCGATATCTTGGCACTTTTAGAACCTTTTTCATCTGTAAACTGCACCAAAAATGGGATGGTCTCTCCAGGGACAAAGGCTCTTTTTGGAAACAATAGTTTGCAGCTTGTTTGGGTAAAAGTTTTTCGAAGCAAGTATTCAGCTTCAAAAGAACTTGAGATCTGGTTTTGCCTTCGGGGCAATTTATTTCCATTCACTTGAAATGGAAACGTTGTGAAATGGTCGAAAGCAAACCAGGGCTTTTTGAGACGAGCGGAAATGGTGTAGCTGACCTTTCCAAGGCCATCGCCACTTTTGAATGACGAGGGAAGGTCAAAGGGCAAGGGGAGAGTGAAAGGGAATGTAGAATTTCCAGGGGAGAGGAAAAGGGTTGAGCCGGATTCTGGAATTCCATTTTAAAAAGTTGTACATATTTTTTTGAAGTAAGATACAATTTGAAATTTAAAAATACTGAGAGGTAAAGTGAAAGTTTTAGCTTTCATATGCAAAATATTTTAAAATTGGTGCCGAGTAGCTATTAAGGCCAAGTCACGGTCAAAAAAAATGGCCAAGAGTGCCTATCATAGAATTCAAAACTCTTTGAAAAATATGTGTGTCCCTTAAAAGGGCCATTGGGTTGATTTTCGATGATTGTTGTATTCGTTCCGTGAAGAGTGGTCGGTTACGAATTAGTAGCAGTCGGGATTTTGATTAAATTGCATTGAAAGTGGTATTATTGCTTCTCAATTTTCCTACAACCATTTGCAATTCTAATTCTCCAATTAATTATAGTACCTGCTTCCATCAACTTCATCTTGCGGTTTAGCACTCGTTCCACGTCCCGGTAATGAATCAGCTTTGTTACTTTTCTCCGCTGTCTCCTTTTGCTAATTGTTTTCGTCCAATTAACTTCCACTTTCCCCTCTATCTTCACACTCAAGTCTAATAAGTCAATTAGCAAAGTATTAAGCAATTACCTCAAATTAAGTATTTAACATCTCAATGTCTGTGTTAAGTGCTCTTAATTCAATTTACATTTGTACTCTTGAGGAGAGAGGAAGGAAAGGTGAATTTCCCCAAATACCTCTTCCCCTGGGAAGAAAGGCCGTGAATAATTTCCTAGTTGGATGAATATTCCTTCTCGACTCATTTTAACACGATTTTATATCTAAAATCTAAAAGAAATCTCAGCCTATGAGAAATGCAGCAGCCTCATTAAAGTTTAATGAAGAAACTCTCAATTCGGAGAAAGTTGTGTCTTGAGAAACCTTGAGAAAGTTCACTTTCCCCGAAAAACTTTCACTTTTTCCCGAAACGCTTCCGAGAAAAACAAAGTAAAAATTATGTGGAACATATGCAGAGCAATGACATGCAATTCCAAGTTCTAGATTTTTCAATTTACTCGAAAGCATAAGAAATTTTGTCCATCTCAACCGAATATTAATTAATAAACCATCACGTGAAAATAAAACGACGTCAACTTTTATTTTGCATGGGTGTGTCTCAATATTCTCAATCCAATTGGATTAATTATCTATGTATGAAATGTCGACGTTTTCTCCTTAATGATTAAGAAATGGTGTAGTGACTCATAGGAAGACCTTGGAAAGTTCAAAACTAATAGCATGCAATTCAAAGTATTCAAATACAAGTCGCAATTTTTATTTTTCCAAAATATAGATAATCCTTCGACCAGACACGATGTTGTAACTTTAGCATACCACTTTGATTTAAATGATTTGCATTTAGTTGTGGCAGAGTGAATGAATTAGTTTGCATATGCTGGCCGCATTTAGCATGAGGTAATAGAATACCCACTGAACTATATGATAACCTTATTCCCTACCTTGATTATACATGTAAACCAGTTGTCTCCAGAAGTTGACTAAATTACTACTTATGCTTCTTATTTAAGCGGACAACAGCCCAAAAAAATCTTCCAGTTTCTTCTCTCCCTCCTCCTGTTAGAAAACAATTTTTGTTTAACAATTAATATTGTTTAAATTAGTAAACAATTATTTAGTTTATTTGAAGAAATCAGGATGAACGGGACGACGTCGCACAGCTACGAGTTCAGCGTGGCCCCACCCACGGCCGCCCTCGTAAAACAGCCCCTCGTTGTTCCAAAGGACAGGCTTCTCATGGGACCGGGCCCTTCTAATTGCTCCCCAAGAGTCTGTGAAGCATCTTCCCATCAAATCCTTGGTCACATGCACCCCGAATTCGCCCAAGTGTTGGACGACATAAAACTCGGACTTCAATACCTTTTTCAAACTTCCAACCCGCATACGTTGGTCATCTCTGGTCCTGGACATTTGGGGATGGAGGCTGTCCTCGTCAACTTGCTTGAGCCGGGGGACACGATCCTCGTCGGGGTCAATGGTCTTTGGGGTCATCGAGTGGCAGATTTGGGAAATCGAATTGGTATTATGAGTTACATTCTTAAATGATCTATTTTTGATATTTTTGTTTCTAAAAAAAAGGTGCAAAGCCGGTGACAATTGAGACAGAGCCTGGAAAAAGCTTTAGTTTGGCTGAAATTGAAGCTGGGCTTGCAAAGTACAAGCCTCATGTCCTATTTCTTGTCCATTCTGAAAGTTCTACCGGCGTCATGCAAAGTATTTTTTTCTTATTTATCTACTCATACTTTTGGATTCTCCTAACCGTTTTGTATTCATAGATTTGGAAGGGGTCGGAGCCCTGTGTCGCAAGTAAATAATAACAAATTATAACAATTTTTTTCTAGCATGATATTTATTTTTCTTGCAATTATTTTTGCAGATATGGATGTTTGTTGGCAGTAGACACAGTCGCGTCCCTTGGTGGTACCCCATTTTTCACCGACAAGCTTGGAATTGACGCCATTTACACAGGCTCGCAAAAAGTCATTGGTGCTCCTCCAGGTATTTATTTACATAAATTGCAAGCTTTTAGCTTTGCAAAATATTTGAATATATATATATATGTATAAGTAGGTTATATAATTTTTACGATGTGTTATTAGGATTGTCTCCCATTTCCTTCTCTGCGGCTGCAGTGTAAGTATTTTGGCATTTTATTTTTTAAATATAATAAAATTATTTATCCCTGCTTCGTAAGATTTTTGGCAGTGTGTGTTGGAAATGCACTCAAGATTAATGTCCTCCGTGGCGGAGACAAGTTTCAAGTTGGACGCCGATCATAACTCATATCACACTATTTTTAACCCAAATTCCAACTAAATCCTCAAATTCCACCAAAAGCAGCAAATCATCCAACCAAATCAAATTCATGCATCCGACTCTTGGCTGCATTTTTATTACTTTGGATTTCAATCTTTTCAACGCCGATTTAGAGCCATGAGATAGATAATACAATAATAGCCCAGTTTTTGTAGATGTTTCTAATTTAATTAAGATTTTATAACCCCACCCACTAAGTGGGAGCAGAAAAGATAAAAACTATGAAATAATAATGACGCCACTTAAATTGTTACACCCATTTCAATGCTTTTTTTACAGGGATAAGATTCAAAAGAGGAAGAGTCCGATAAAGTCCTTCCTTCTGGACCTCAACCTACTTTCTGTTTACTGGAATTGTGGGGACAAGGCCATTCCGCGTGTCTACCACCACACCCCTCCAGTGTCCCTCCTCTACGCCATGCGAGAGGCCCTGGCTGCTCTTGTGGAAGAGGGACTTGAAGCCCTGTGGGCGCGACATGCCGACGCCACAAAACGACTTCATGATGGAATTAAAGAGCTTGGGCTGGAGTTTTTTGTCCCAAATCCTGCGGATCGACTTCCAACGGTGACTACAATCAAAATTCCAGAAGGACTTAAAGACTGGAAACTTGTGCCCAAGCACGCTATGGATAAGTATGGCAAATATATGAATAATTAATATTAATATTAAAAAAATGAAAAAAAAATCATGAAATCATGAAATCATGAAAAAATCATGGTCAATTGACCATGATTTTTTTAAAGTTCCTAAATGATTTTGTATCTTTTCCAGATTCGAAGTTGAGTTGGCTGGAGGGCTTGGTGAGACTGCTGGAAAAGTTTACCGTATCGGGGTCATGGGGTTTAACGCTTTTCCAGACAAAATCCAGCGAACACTTTCGGCTCTTAAGGAATCTCTTAAATTTGCAAAGTTGTAGTTCCCTCATTGTAATGAAACTAATAAAACAAGAGTTGATTGGATAATACACCTGGGCACACAATAATTGATTGAGTTGTATGGTTGTGCATTGTGTATGGCATTGTGTGGCGCCTTGGCCTCCCTCAGGCGCCATAAACTCATAAAAAAGCTGATCTGCCAACTTTTTTTGGCACATGGCTGTATGTTACGGGGCTGGGAAGTGCCAAACACTTTGTCCCCGAGAATAAGTAAACAGCAACAAGAAGTAACAGAAGTAAGCTTGGCCATAAATCTCCGTCTGTTTATCAACGCTTATTAGCCGAACGTGCTCAGGCCCAAATAACTCTACAATCCGAGAAATATTTATCACATTTGTTTGGGAAATAAACTTTATATGTTATGTAAAGTAAGCTTAAGCTATGCCATTTAGCCAAATGCAAAAATGCAGCTGAAAATTGTATTTATTTAGATACTTGAATTTATTAGAGAGACGCAGCTTAAACTCAAAACGTTTTTTTTCACAAACGACGCTACTGCATTACATCCGCTTGCAATTGGAAATTCTTTTTGTTTGGAAGCCGAGCTGTCCCTTATTATTGGAACTTTAGACAGGGTGGGGACTTAAGGCTCAGGTGTTATTGATCGCGTTGACTTTGGTGAATTATGGCGTGTCATAAATGTCATAAAAGGTGAGAATTTTATTCCAAGTTTAAGCAAGTAACTGGATTAAGAAGGCCCTTGAGGCCCTTCCCTTACTTCCTTTGGTCATTCACAAACAAGTTGAGGAATTTTAATCCCTTTTTCAAGAAACTTTTTAGCAAAGAATTTTCCGACAGTCCAATAAAAGGGCAAAGGACCAACAACTTCAACATTTTATGAATTGATTGACCTTATATATGAAAGGGACAAAAACAGTTTTATTTTATTCATTTCATAAGTTTGTTTGTGCCACCGGGGGCGCAATTTTAAAAGTGGGTGGGGAAAGGCGACAACTTGTCTTACAGCTTGACAACAAAGAATTCCACAAATAGCACTGACCTGACCACCCCTGACGAAATCTAGGAAAACCAAGTGTCAACTTTAGCTAAATGTTGTATGACTGAAATTTTATTACATGTGCACAAAGTAAAATCAAAACGTTCATAAATCTGTCCAAAGACGTCGTGTCCTCATTGAATTGTTGAGATTTGACGTTTTGGTCTAATTTTGGACATTGAATACTTTGAGAAGGAATTTTATTTCTGACTCATTTCCTGTACTTAGCCAAAAATCGTGCAGAAGCTGCTTAAATTTTATTGATTTGCTGCAATGCAAAAGAATCTTTTCCCCAAGATTAATGTGGGGTTGTAAAAATAGAGATTAATCCCAATTCAAATTTAACACGCTCCTATAAAATGCACCCACTTCCTGTTTTTATTTCCAAGCACAAATCTTCACTTGCGACTTGCCATTGCTAAAAATATTTTATCATTGCATCGCATTATCCACGAAACTAAAAGTTTCCAATTCTTGGAAATCAACTTTTGAATAAAAAGCGTACGTGAGGAGGAAAAAGGCTAAATGTCTACGTGTGTTAATTAATCCCTTTAAAGCTAACCAGCTAAAGCCCTTATTAAGGGTCCTCTGGTCAGTCAGGGACAGCGTGGTTTGAGCAAAGTAAAGAAATGCAATGCCGTAAATTAATCCGGATTAGTCCAACACTTGCTTGCTTTGTAGGTGTTAAACTGACACTGGATTGCGATCACAAACAAGCTCAACTCAAAACTCAACCTTCCACACTCTCCTCAGTTTCAGTTCTATTCCGACACTCGGACCCATCACACAAAAGTTAGCAAACAAGTTAAAATATGAGACTTATTTGAGAAGTTGAGACATTGCAAACTATTATCTTGTATTAAATTGTTGGCAAAATGAACAAGTGGAGTTTAGTTTTAAGATTGGCCCTGTTGGCCTTGTTGTTTGCGGCATATTTTTTTACAACAGCAGATGCAAGTCCAAGTGACCCCAGGTCAAGACGAAATGTGACAAATGTAAATCGTGGGGTTGGTGCGGGGGCAGCGCTAAGGCGCAGTCACCGCTCAAAATTTCCCCTAAAAGCTGAAGATCCGCGGAGGAAGTCAAAGCGCGTTAGTGGTAAGTTTTATAGTAAAAATAATTTTGCATGTTACACGCGATTGAGGATTTATCGTACGATGCTCACCTTGTGAAACTACAATAGACGCAAGCATTCAGTTGATTGCGTATTGATTAGATTTTTTATACAATCAATCATGTCTGGGAAATGTGTAAAAATTCATGAATAATTCATCCATTCTTGCTAAGTATAGTTTTTGGGGGAGGTTAAATGAAATTAAAGATGAGAAGGGCTCTGCTTCGTCTTGTTGACACCTTTACGTAAATTTACGTCGCAAGTTTAACTTTTGCCGTCCAGCCGACGCCGTGTCTCAATAAATATTTGCTAGTTTTACTTTTTGGCAGCAAGTTTAGTTTTTGGCGAGTTGACATCTTTGCCCCTTTTTATGGGCATCTAATTTATTGACGCCAGAGGCATCACGCAAATCAATCATAGCCATAAAATGTGATTAGATTTGATGCTGTGCTTTGCTCAGCCTCCACAGAATATAAAATACAAAATAAAGTCCAGAGATTTGGTTTTACTCTGTATTGTTCCTCTTATCTAAACTAACTACAAATAATTTGATCTGTATGCAAAAAAATCCCTCCACACGATAAGGTGACACTTGAGCTGTGGTGCTAAACCTCAAAAGCCGTAGTTCAGCACGTTCTTTTGCAATCACTTTTATGCAAGCCAACAAAGCCTTGTAACTTGAGTAAAAGCAAAGCAGGAGAAAGTTTTTGCAACTTTTGGCCCAGCCAGGCGCCGTTTTTTTGCTCCCATTGTCTCTTTCAATTAACATCAACTCATTTTATTATGATGGAATTTTATTTCTCCGTCCGGGTTTATAAGTATGAGAATTTTATTGATTGGGACTCAGGCTTTATGCTTAAATTGGGTGCTGGCCAAAAGTCTAATTTTAAATCCAGCCAATGACATTTTACATGTTTTAATGTTGCAGAATGCCGACTGGGGAAAATGGTTCATGAAATTGGAGACACTTGGAGCCCCGACCTTGGAGAACCCTTCGGAGTCATGCACTGCATCACCTGTGCCTGCGAACCCGTAAGTTCTTGTCACTTTTTTGAGGCAAATTGAGATTTGGCAAACCCTATTGTCAGTTATGGGAGTTGATTCGAGTGTCTGTCTGTCTATTTCATTTTTGACACATACGAGTGAAGACTTGTTAGCTGAGGCAGCTTGAGACTTGGCAATACCAATCCAATTGAGTTTCAGTGAATGTGAATGTCTGTCTGTCCATGGGAAAATTTTTTAAAAGACGCCACTTGATTACAAGTTTGTAAATGTCCAATGAGTATATTTTTAGCTTCTCGTGACTTTGTGATGATGACTGACGCAAATTGCAACACTTACATTTATGTATTTACAAATATCTTTATTTGTTGTATTTTTCCAGGTCCAGAAAAAGCGGAGAATTGTTGGTCGAATAAAATGCAAGAATATGAAAAGTGAATGTCCCAAACTTGAGTGCAATGATGCCGTTTCTGTCCCAGGACAATGTTGTAAAATATGCCCAGAAACACTTCGAAATGCAGATCGGGGGACAAATGCAGACAGTTCGGGCGCTGACGACGGCGACGTTTCGGACAATAACAATAAAGGTAAGCGTATACATATTTATATATTTTTTTAAATGGGGAGAAGTTGTCTGTCTGTACCTTAAATACTTTCTTAAACTAATCGAGTCCTTTAATTGTCCCAGAATACGCGGCATTGTTAACACCTCGATCCTCTTCCCTTATAAAATCCTCCACGGGCCTTGGGGAGGCGATGAGCGGTGGATTGGGCGCTGGACGTTTTATGTTTGTACATAAAAATCTTTATTTCTCCTTTGTCCACTCGGATCGACTCCCACGACCCAAATTCATCCAGTTTGTGGATTCTGATGGCAACGTTGTAGAAGAACAGGAAGTGACGTTCAATAACTATCAAGCTGAAACCAAGAAAATTTGTGGCGTTTGGCGAAAACTTCCAAGAGTTTATAGAAAATTGTTGAAGGAGGAAAAACTATTTGCAGCTCTCGTCACGGAAAAAATTGGAACAGACAATGACCGATTTCTGGCAGGACGGGTGGCAAAACAAAGATATGTCGCGACGGAACTTTATTCTTCACTATTGGAGCCCGCAAGTCAAGCTGTAAGCTTTTTTTTCTAAAACGATAGTTTGTGAATTAAATTATGCTTATAAAATTATTTTTGTTTTGTCTCACAGGGAACTGGAGGAATGGCGTTGATTTCCGTATCCCCTTCGACGGGATCCATTTACTTGAATGTGGTATTTAACGGGGATTTTGGGGAGGAACGTGACATTGGTCTCAGTGTCCGAATTGGGGACGCATCAGGGTCTGGTCTCGAAGAATCAGTGATATTGCCTAAAATCTCGTACGAGTCCAACTCAATTGAAGTGCGTACAATTTTGGAATTGGAACAATTGACTTCCTTATCCCGTGGAAAACTTTTCATTGTTGTCTACTCTCCAAAAAATCCAGAGTTTAAATTAATTGGATTTATCCAATCAAGGTAATTAAAATACTATATAATATTATCTACTTGACTATTTTTTCAAAATATTATTAATTATTATTTTTCTCCAAATTTTAGACACACCTGCGATATTTTCGACACTGTCCTCAGCTCTGAAGACTCTCTTGGCTCGGCGTCTGCGTTAGCGTGGGTCTACCCCTTACCTGACGCCAGTTGGGCGTACAACATCCAACTCCCCTCCTCCGTCTCCTCGTCGGCTGTCTCAGTAAAATTGGAAACTGGTCGCAAGGTTTTGGAAGAACTGCCAATTGCATTTGGCCCTGGCGCAAATGCTACAAGGACCGTTGTCAGCTCCATGAGTGCCCGCTACTACCAATTATTGTACGAAGGGAATCTTTTCCTCAATGTTCAAGCGCCTGGAGGATCGGCCCTTAGGGGTCGGTTGGGCTACCGTGGATTTGGAGATGCTCAGTTAGCCGACGGTCCGGGTCTTTTAATGTCGTCATCGTCATCTGGCACTGAGGGACTTGTTTGGACTGGCACACAGGGACTTGTTTGGTTAGGCGTGGATTCGGATTGTTCTTTGAACTATCAAGTGACTCTTGGGTCAAGGCCTCAGGCTGATCTCATGAGACTGGAATTGGTGGAAATGCCTGGACTGCAGATGAAGGGACTTCCTGTCCATAATTACGTCCTCGATAATTTTGAAGCGAGCGAGGTCGAAGGCATTTTTTCGGATGTGGCAAAGTAAGTTATAATCCCTTAAAATTCTCATTTGTACTACACCCACTGAATTCGGGCAGGCGAAATTCAACCAGGCTATAATTTATATTACAAGTTTACTAATTTTATTATTGTCTGTCTATTTCAGAGTGACATTCGTCCACCTTAAAGCTGGAGACGCGCTTTTTAAAGTCATCCGTGTAAACGACAGCTCTCTCTTAGCCTCTGCTCCCGTTAAAAATGTAAGTACCCTAAAATTTTCAAATTGACTACACATAATTACCAGATTAATTTCACAACTTTTTTTTAAAAAAAGATGCGAGTGCCTCCCTCATGCCTTCCCTCTCCGGGAAGTCCACTCGTGGACAACAGTGTCCATCCTGACTACACCCTGGAATCTGAGGACGACGCTGGGTCATCTCTCTCAATCCCCACCTCAAAGTGCTACGCGGATGGTCAGTTAAGGGAAGAATATGCTCAATGGCAACCAACCAATGACACCTGCTCTATTTGCAACTGCTACAAAGGAGCTGCTAAATGTGAACCCGTTGTCTGTCCTCCCGTCTCTTGTGTCAACCCTGTTCTTCTTACCGGAGAGTGTTGCAGAACATGCATAAGTAAGTCAATTAATATTGGAAGTTGTTCTAAAACAGTGTGTAATATTTTTTTTGTAAATTTCAGACGAGAGGGTCAAGACACCAACAGCCGACGTCAACCGTCGAGGATGCAATATTGAGGGTGACAGATTCCATCCTGCAGGGTCCACATGGCATCCGTATATGCCTCCAAATGGATTCATGATCTGCACAACCTGCTCTTGCAATGTAAGTAATTATTGACAATACTTGATTACAACCACTTGCTTACTATAATATTGTCGATCTGTATGTACTTATATATAGGCCGACACATTGTCAGTGGAATGCACCCGAGAGACCTGCCCCCCATTGAATTGTCCCTCGGAAGAAGCTGTTTATCCCCGAGCATTGGCATGCTGCAAAGTTTGTCCTCCAAAGAAGGAGATTGACCCTGACACAATTAATGACGACGTGGCCCAGTTCCAAAATCAAAAACGAGCTCCTTCTGAATCGGAAGTGCTGTCAGCCGGCGGATGCAAATTTCGGGAAAGTCTTTACAAAAATGGAGAGGAATGGAATCATCGAATGGAACCCTTTGGAAATATTCCTTGTGTCATGTGCTCTTGTCATGTAAGTTAAAAAAAAAAAAAAGATTTATTTGTTTGTCTGTCTGTCTGTCCTAATTTGTGGTGGTTTCTATTTTTGCAGAATGGAGAAACAAAATGTGGTCGCAAGCGCTGTCCTTCTCTTCACTGCGACGTTAAAGTCAAAGACGAAGGAGAATGTTGCCCGCGCTGCGCCTCTGCCGCAGAATCTGCGCCAAGGGGCAAGTCCCCAGCTTTTCTTTCTTCGTCGCCCTCGCGCCATAGGAAAACAGGGCCGCCAGGAAAACCGCGACGAGTTTAATTTTAAGCTCGCTGACCCCGCTTGACCTCGCATTGCCTGGAGCAATTGCTATAAATAGTATTTAAATATTCACCAAAGAAAGACTGATTATATTTTAAATTTTAAGTTATGTAATTGTTGCAGTGCAGAAGACGCTTGACTAAAAAAAACTTTGCCAATTTCATTCCGTGCTAATACTAATTAAAAGAACTAACTAATTTTGCATTGTTATTAAGTTAAGAGTAAATGTTCCCACCAATTAAAGCTAGCTAAAGTATTATTAAGTTTGAGCTTATTTTAAAGGGGTGAAAACAAAAGTTACCTAACTATTTAGTTAAATATTGTCTTATATTGTAAAAATGCATATTATTATAGAGCTTAATTTTGCTTACAATGAAATGATTCTCAGCCGCCGACAGATTTTGTTAAATGAAGAACATTAAACTAAAACTTTATTTTTTATTTAAATTCATTTATTTTAATTCATTTCATATTTATAATCATGGTCAGAGATCACAACTCCTCACTTTTATTGGGGTACAAAATTGATTTATTTTTTGGAATTACGCGTGAAGGACAGAGTCCAATTGTGGTTGAGGTTGTTGACCCTCAGAGGTCATTGGTCTGTTCGACATCAACGGCGTCCCAAGTCGCATACTTTCCCTTCCAAAGTCGAAATCAAAGCGAGGGGCCGCGATGCTTTTGGAGACGCTGTAGCTAAAGTAAATGATCAACCCTAGAAAAAAAAAAGTTTTAGACAGAAATACAACGCGATCACTTAACGTACCAATAGCCAGCCAAAACGCAAATGGCATCGCAGCTAAATCCAGCCCCTGAAGAAGGAGACAGCAGTGGAGAAAAACTGCAGCCACCGGCGCCCAAGGGACGAGACAGCCGTCGAAAAAGTTTTCACCAGCCGCCAACTCAGGTCCTGAAAGCCTTCTCTTCTTGGAGCTGGATTTCCCAAGTTTCAAGCGTTGGGGCTGTCGACTAATGACGACGAGAAGGAGGAATGTCAACAACCCTGCCGAGATTCCGAGCATTGACGCCGTGAATGAAGGGCCAGGTGATGAGGCGGAGACGGCCAACGCCAAACAGCATGGAATCAACGCCAAAAGAGCGAGTGCTACGCGACGGGATGTCGCGGCTGTTGGATAATCTGGCATCGTACCGTTTAATGTAGCCACGCGAACGTTTTCCTAAAAAGACAGAAAGATATTATTGAAATGCTAAATCTCAGCTTGCCTCATGCAGGACTTTAGTGACTCAAGTTGAGTCTCTCTGATCGTGAGTTGAATAAGATGATCTCAACTTGAGGCAACTTGAGATTCTTGAAAATCTCAAGTTTAGAAAAGAGTTGAAATACTTGAAATAGGCGAGATATGAATAAAAGTTGTAATAAAACTTTTAAAAATAAATTATCTTGCTACAAGATGCTGATTATTTAAATGTCAAGAGGTAAACAGAGATTTTTCGTTTTGAATCTCAATGTCTCACCTGATATTCCGTCACAGCCGCATCAATGTCCGTGTCTTCTGTCACTTGGCCCCCTGACTCGTCCCCTTCACTACTTCGACCGCCCCCATTGCCACTCCCACCCACATCCGACTCTGACTCGTATCCAGACACTTGACTTTGACTACAGCATTCAATAGCAGATTCCCGTCGTATCTCGTTGCGACCAACGATCCTTGGCTCTGCCACCAAACTCTGTCGATCAACACTATTGGTAACAGAGCATCCACCCTCCCCGCAAATTTCAATTTCGTGAACAATTTCCCGTGGCAATCGTCCCAGTCCAGATCGTAGGAAACTAACAGCCAGCAATCGTCGAGAACAACCAACTTCAGGTTGGTCCTGGGTTTGACCGTTTAGTTGTTGTTGTTGTTGTGAATGCGCTCTTGGTCTTGGTCTTGTTGCAGTCCGTTTTGTCGCAAGAGGAGGCACCGCTACTTTATATCGGGTCGCAACCATTACAGAGCTCACAAGAATGTGAATACAAAGGAGAGCAGAACTAGCAAGTCCTAGCAGAACTTTGGTGTCCATCAACATGGCTTGGATGGCGGACAACCCGCCAAACAAAATGGGTGTGGTTGAAGACCATTGTCTATTGGGCTCTTCACCAGGTGGTGTTTTTAGTTTCCTGTAAAGAAGTCCATCGTCAGCCAATTTTGTCACCATTCTATTCAAGGGGACAAGAAATTCGAAGGTGGCCAGGGAAAGGACAGTGATTCCAATGGACGCCACGACCAGTCGCCAACCGCCCTCCAACGGCCACAACAACGGGGGATCTCCGTCCCAAACGCTTGGAGTTTGCTGGACTCTATTGATAACAGAACTTTCCACAAAATAGAAAAAGAATGCCACTGCACTGACGATGACACCTGAGTGGGATGTCCTCTTCTTGACGTTAAAGTGCTTGTGTTGCGTCAGAGTCAAATTGTCAGGTTTGTGAACCGTGTAAAGTCCCAAAAATCCGACACATGCCAAAGAAGCACCAGCAAATATTTTAGCAGTGAGTCCAATTCCATCAGGGGTGGTCATTATTGGGGGGAGATCAGAGGGAAATAAATGGTTTGTGACGAGTGCATATGAAAAAATAACGAATGTCATGATGGACGTCAACCCAAAGATGAAAGATCGCAGCAAATTGGAATCCTGAAAAATTTCAAAAAAATTGAGCGACACATATCATTTTTGGAAATTTTTGCAGCCTCAACAATCCAGACAACCATAAAAAAGCCAATACATTTATACTTGTTAATTTGATAATTTGCATAAATAATTATTATGCAGACAAAGGACAACTAAAATTAATTTGATGCGTGGGAAAATTATTTACCACGAGTACCTAAAAGTTAACAAGAACCTTCACCGTGAAGTCAATTAAATTAAATGCTCTACATGTAATTATTATTACATGAACATTAAATTTGCATGAAATGAAATTCCCAGAGCTCAAGATTCTTCACACTGCAAATTATTTAACTTAACCTTTCGCGTATGGCGTAAATAAAAATGCTCATTCGCTTTCTGGAATTTGTGTTTGAACAATATTAATTGCAAAAAGCGGAAAATATGGAATTTAATAAAATTTTCGCAATATTTGTTCTGCTAGTTATAGCAATAAATCCTACAAATTCTATTCCACTTCCTGGAAGAGGAGCTGACTATGACGCTGGGGAATTGGACGCCCCCAGTGGAATACACCCTAAAGGACCAACACCCGATGACGATTTCACAGATTCCAATGAATCAAGTCGTAAGAACAAAACAATAAGCATATAATTAATCAAATCTTGTAGCAGCTTGCCCCGTTTAGTGTTTTATCCACCCCCACTCAGGGGATGGGGATAGAATATCAAAAATTTATATGCACTTTTTAAGAAAATTTGTTTATTCGAAGGCGAAATCCGTTTTTGAAAATATTGAATAGTGCAAGAGATATGTGGATAGTTAAAAGACGCTATGCTTAATTTTATTACAACTTTACAAAATCTAACGATTTTGTGTTTTTCACTTTCTAGCTCCTGAAGAACGCGATTCATTTGCAATTGTCAAATCATTTTTCAAAAAATAATTTCAATCCATAATCAATTTAAAGCAATTTTAATAAAAAAAAATTAACAAAAAAATGAGTAAAATTCTGACCTCCATTCCCAACGAGCACATAATTGATGGAACGAGAACCACACCCACTGAAATTATATCTGGAGGAGAGCCAAAAAGGGTAAAGCTTCCAATCGTATTTTCCATCAACGTTTCGACATGACGCCCAGTGACTGCGTCCATGAGTGCGGAGAGGGAACGGGCAGCAGCTCCCAAACCTGCCGAACAACCCGCGATCGTCCACCAACCCGCTAAAAAAGCGGGAAACTCCCCAACATGAGAAAACAAACAGTGGAAAAGGTCAGATGAGCAATGACCGTGGTAGCTTTCTAAATCCGTGTAGCACCAAACTAAAATTGAATTTATTGCATTATTTGAGAATGATCCAAAATGGGATTGGAACGTATATAAATAGCTGTCTGTCTGTCTCATTTGTATTTTTATTAAAATACCTGTAAGTACGGCATCCAAAGCCGCAAGGAGGAGCGCTGCCAGGATGATAAGCCCTGACGAATTTTCTGCAATGTATGGAATTGCAACGAGGAGGGCCAATGCAAACGGCCCCGCAAGCCCCTTTGTTTTCTCCAACCAAAAATTCTTACGCCGCCTCGGGATGCAGGATTCGGGTTGAAATTGCTAAAAATTTGCATTAAAAAACATTTTTACAAGATGCAAACAATTATATAGTTACCTCTTTTGGGGGCTTTGTCCTAACGAGTGCATATGCAAGACGTTCTAATTTTCGGAGATAGGTTTCATCTGGAGACCATTCAGACACCATTTTTTGCAAATTTAATGAGAGCTTAAATTTTGGCAAAGTTTGAGCAAAAACTGTTCAATTTATTCAGGGGAAAGCATTTGAAAAAATTCTTTACCCAATGGCAATACTTGAAGTAAATTAAATTAATACAATTTTTGAACTAGACTCTGAACACAATGCAATGTTTGCAAATATGGAGAAAGTGGATACTATAGACTAAATAGACAAGGAGAAAGGTGTTGGTTTGGCTGGTATAATATACTAATGGAAATACCCGAATGCGGGTTTTCTTCGGAGCAAAACAAACCGAGGAGAAAGTCAAAAGTAAGTAAAAGTATGGTAATAAGTACTCGGAGCGGATTGAAAAAAATGCATGAATTTTTTCAAGTTTATGCATTAAATGTAATCAAAGGGTATTGCCTGCTTCAATTTTTAATAAAATTAAAAAAATATTATAACACATATGTTTTAATTAGCATTTTATTAGCATCAATTTTATTTTTGCATTCAAAAAAGAGGCGAAAGTTGTGCAGACTTTCTCAAGCGTCGTCTTCGCAACGTTTGTTCGATATCTGCAAATTCTATAAAATGAAAAAAAGTCAAAATTCTTTAAAGAAAGTTCCAACTTACTTTTTCTTTTTTACCCAAGTTTACAAATTGTGATACGAAAACTTCATATTTGGTGCTAACTGACGACAATAATCAACACTTTCTATAACTTTCACTAAAATGTAAATGCTTTATAACTTCCAAATAAGGTCAATCTAATTGACATTTTTTTTCCTTAGAGTCGGTGCTAATTTGATAGTATGGCAAAGGCAGGGGGTGGTACTGGAGGGGGAGGAGCTGCTGGCGCAGGAGGAGGAGGAGGAGGGGCCAAAGATAATTTTGGTCCTTATGAAGTTGGGATGGATCCGAGGCTGGATTTTCTCTTTGATTATTTGTCCCGATCCCTTAAGGTCAAGATGGACAAATGGCAAAAACTCATGACGTCTGAAGAACAACGAAGTGTTATGAATAATTGGTTTGAGGAACCGGATGTTAGGGTACGAATAAAATATTAAAAGTTTTCAATTCATGTAAACATATTTTTACCATAAAAAAAATAGATGCTGGTCATAAATTTGAATTTGGGGGGTCAATTGGTTGCTTCTGAAAATTATCCAAGCTCTACCAAAAACAAAAGTTGTTACTTTATTAAAAAGAAGCCGGAAGCAGTTCCTTGTGTCAAAGACGACTACAGTTTCAAGAAAAACTTGATTTACGGCGAGCTTTCTCATCAGCCCCTGGAAAATTTGGTGTCGTTCATCGAGAATGTGATAAGTCCTTTGATAACTTCTGAGGTCAATCAGGAAAAATGGCCAGACACCGTTGTTGCTGACGTAAAACATCACACCCAAGAAATCTGCGGTGTGCTTTATTCCATCCAGGGACAACTCAAGGGAAAGACACTGCTTCCAATGCCTCTCAATTTGGAAAAGGTGGAGGAAAATGATAAGAAGCTTCAAGCTGGGTACATTGATTTTTTTATGTGAACGTTTGTTTACCTAAAATCATTAATTTTACATTTAAATTGCATATATTATATACGACATGTATGCATAAGTATATTTCCATATAGGGGCCCATCCGAAGTTGACCTCGCTCTCAAGACAAACATGGAAACTTTAGTGATAAAATGGTCTCAACAAATTTCAGATGTCCTTAAGCAAGACAGTTCAAAACCTTTGGCTTCCGGCTCAAATCCCACGCCATTTGTCGAGCTCTCTTTTTGGGAAGAACGTGTGGGTGATCTTCAATGTATTTACGACCAACTTAACGAACCCTCTGTCCGCAAAATTGCCAACATTTTGGAACAAACTGGCTCGACTTATTGGCCCTGCTTCAAAACAATGTTTCGAAACGTGGTCGCCGGACTTGCAGAAGCCCAGGATATCCTCGTCCACCTTAAACCATTGAAAAAACACCTGGAAAATGTTCAAAACGCTAGTTTTGACGAGTTGGAGAAACATTTGGGACCATTGATGCACTGCGTTTGTTTGATTTGGGGTCACAGCCGCTATTACTGCTCTGCGGCGCGGATAATTGTTCTGCTTCAGGAAATCTGCAACTTACTCATCGACATGGCGCGAGGTCATGTCGGTGGGAGCTCAATCTTCCAAATGGAGCCAGAAGAAGGGCTACTAAAAGCGCAGCAGGTCGTTCGTGTTCTACAAGCTTTCAGGGATCTTTACAACGTCCATAAAAGGGAGCTGCCCATTTATTTCAACGAAGAGAGCGAAGCTCGCCATTGGGATTTTTTGCCTCATCTTGTTTTCGCAAGGTACGACAAGTTTCTTGGACGGATGAAGCAGCTGTTGGAATTTTTCGACACGAGCGTCGAATTTTACAAGTTAGAGAGACTGGATATTGGGGGAAATAAGGGAAAATTTTTGTCGGCAAAGATCGCAGAATGTTATAAAGACTTTATGGAGTTCTATCAGCGCTTTGGTGGCATTCAATACGATTGTTCCGATCCAGAGGACGATAGCTTTCTTGCGGACGAGAAACTTTTTCATGAAAAAGTGACAGATATCGACCAGAGACTGAGTGCCATTTGCACCCAAGCATTTGATGACTGTCACACCCCCGAAAGTTGCTACAAGCTGATTCTAAGTTTGGGTTCGCTCGTCGACAGAGAAATTATTAAGGCGGATTTCGAGCCTAAATATCCTCAGTATGCTGCACTCCTTGAAAAGGACTTGCAACAAATTAAGGTTGGTTTGGGTTATACTACAAACTGAATTAGTATGTACAATTTGCAATGGTTGAATGTTTTTTTTTTCTTTCAGGATAATTTCGACAGCCTGATTTTGCCTTACTCGGTCCATCAGCGGACGCTGTTGAATCCTCTATTGCCGCCTTACTCAGCGTCAGTCCACTGGGCGCGAGAGATGATGGAGCGAGCGGAAGAGAACATGGAGAATTTCAAGTCCCTTAATCTCCCAATTGAGGACGAAGACTCGCTGGAACTTCTCGGAACAAAATCTTCGGAACTTAATGGACTATTAGGTACAGGGCTTAAGACGCTCAATTTAATGTCAAATTATTTTTTTAAAAAACAGTGAAAAACAGTTTTATTTCTTAAAAACAGGTCGCCTCCAAAAGAAAGCATTCTCAGAATGGAAACGGGAAGTAGAATCCAACGGCGAGTCATGGCTAGAAGAATTTATTTTCTCTCGTGACGAAGATGACGACACTCTCGTCGTCAACTTCCGTTCTGAACTTTACTCTAACATGAAAGAAGCCAAGTACATGGCAGCAGCAGGATTCGGTGACTACATCCCTGAACAAGCCCAACGACTAAATGATGAAAAACAAACTTTCCGCAAGAATCTCGTCTTCCTTGACCAAGTGGCACATCTCTACAACAAAGTCCTGAGCACCGCAAATGACGAAGAGCGTGAACTTTTGGAAGCTAAAATCACGGCAATTGACGAATTAATTCAAGAGGGGATTGAAAACATGAAATGGTCGGACGGCGACATTTGGGCTTATGTCGAAAAGCTCGAGCCCCCTGTAAAAGAGATGGAAGAACGTCTAAGGAAATCTCACGACAATGTTGCAGCCCTTAAAAAACTCGTCTTGGGTTGGGTGGGCCACCCTCTTTTCGAACGGAAGGACGGACGGAGGGATCAATTGCTCAACTTGGATGAGCTCGCCAATGCTCGGAAGCAAAAACAGTATAAAGAATTGGAGGAACTGAGCGGAAAAGTTGGGGAGATATTAGAACTGAATAAGGAGCTCATGTTTGATCCCAACGCGGAGCCGTCTGCTTGGGAAGACTATTTAAAATATGTCGATGGAATCGTTCTTGATGGACTTGTCAAAACAGTGGCTGTGTCGTAAGTTCTTTTGTCTTCTAAACAAATCAAAAATGCTACAATTTTTTTAATTTATTTATTTTAGGCTGGGATATCTCGTTGACCACACAGACGCCAATCTCACTCCCTCTCCCTTATTTGAAGTCAAGATGGAACTCAATGAAAACGAAACTGTATTCACTCCCGCCCTTGATTTTGGGAACCCAAACTCTTTCCTTGTCGTCGTGGAGGACATTCTATCCGATATCCACCATCAGGCCTCCATAGTTAAACGGATCAAAGGAGACGACTACGCTGAGGATGTGGAAAAATCTCCTGAAATCGTGGACATGCGAACAGACATTGAGGAACGCGTTCAGAGTGCAATGAACCACGCCTACGAGTACACTCTCCGCTTCGAGCCTTACACTTATCTCTGGGAGGATGATCGACAAGAGTACCTCAATCAGTTCCTTAAATATGGTCATCAGTTGTCTGCAGAAGAACTGGACGCAAGGGCCGCGGGTGAAGAACCCCCAGAGTCAAGTCCTACCCTGGAACAGTTTAAGAATGTTATTGATAAGTTTGAGAATCTATACATCGAAGTAGAGAATTTTGCTCCTGAGCATTTGTTTGACAAATGGTTTCGCCTGGACATGAGACCTTTTAGACAGAGTTTGTTGAACACTTGTAAAAAGTGGAGTCTCATGTTTAAACAGTACATGATTGATAGTGTCATTGGAGGGTGAGTTTTTTTTACTCATTTAAAAAATAATATTGTTTGTAATTTACTGCATTCGTTAATATTTTTCCAGCCTCTCAAACCTCGAAACGTTTATCTCGGACTGTGAAAAGGGTCTAACTGTTAATCTCCGTGAGGGCGATCTCAAAACGTTGATTACCGTGATGCAATTGCTTCAACAGATTAAAGAACGCCAGCCAGAAATTGATACGATGTTTGATCCTATCAAAAAGTACATTGAAGTTCTCAAAATGTACGACTACGAGCTACCCGAGGCTGTCTTTGTCCAATTGGAAGAACTTCCTCAGAAATGGATGAATCTGAAAAAGTTGGCGATAAAGGTGAAGCACACGGTTGCCCCACTCCAGGCTCAAGAAGTTTCCTCAATTCGCAAGCGAATCGCAGACTTTGACGCCAAACAGCAGGCTTATAGAGAAAATGTTTTTAAAACTTTGGGATTCTTTAAGTAAGGTTTATTTTTTGTGCATTATTCAAGCATATTTTAAACATTCCTTTCTCTAGCAAAATGGCTCAATTTCCATACAAAGAAATCGACAATGCGCACGGGGAAATTGCAGGCCTTAATACAGAATACGAGGACATTTGTGAAGCCGCCAGTTTATTTGAGGTCCATGTCCCAGAGCCAAAAGGTTTGCGTCAGTGCGAAAAAGAACTCAGACTGGCTAAAAATATTTGGGACTTTACGTACATTGTAAACTCGTTGATCGAGGACTGGAAGACGACCAAATGGCAGGGAATTAATGTTGAAAATATGGATTTGGAATGCAAGAGGATGGCCAAGGACACAAAAGCCATGGACAAGGACTGCAAAAATTGGGAGATTTTCATCTCCCTCGAAGCCGTGATACGAAATATGATGAGTTCATTAAAATCTGTTGCAGAACTTCAGAATCCAGCCATAAGAGAAAGACATTGGGAAGAACTTATGAAGGCCACTAAGGTAAAGCTAATTGTTGAAAAATATTAATTGAAATTAATTTAAATTGGGTGTATAAATGAATTATCAAATTGTAAAATTCATGCAAAGATTTGGAAACATTTATACAAAATGTTGATTGTAAGTTTTGGCTCTTTAATTGGTATCTTGTTTTTTTTTGGCTTGAACTTATTGCGTTGACGCTACTTGATTATGTTCATGTTGGTTTATTACCAAAGCCTCAACTGAAACTTATAAATTGCAGGTGAAATTCTCAATGGATGAGACAACGACGCTCGCAGATTTGTTGGCCCTCAATCTCCATAATTTTGAAGAAGAGGTCAAGAACATTGTGGACAAAGCGGTGAAGGAAAGTTCGATGGAAAAGACGCTCAAGGAATTGGACACTACTTGGTCTTCTCTTGAATACGAATTCGAAATTCATCCTAGAACTGGGACACAACTTATTAAGGTTGTTTTAAAATAAAATTTCAATGAACCTTTCATATTTTTACAAGTTTTTTTTTGTAGGCGTCTGAAGAACTGATTGAAATCTTGGAAGATAATCAAGTTCAATTGCAAAACATTGCAATGTCAAAATACATTGCATTTTTTCACGAAGAGGTCGAATATTGGCAGAATCGGCTGTTTATGGCTGATCAAGTAAGTTTTTTTTAAAAAAAAGATTTTGTATGTATGTTGTATACACTACGTTTTTTTATCCTGGATATTTTCAGGTGTTGGCAGTGTTAGGGGAAGTCCAACGGACATGGTCACATTTAGAATCAATCTTCATAGCTTCAGAAGACATCCGGAAAAATTTACCCGAAGATTCCGCTCGATTTGATAAAATTGACAAGGATTTCAAGGTAATTTTTGACAAATCCAAAAAGTAAAATAATGAGGACTTTTAATTTCTAAACAAATAATTCCAGCAAACATTGAAAAAATTGTACAAAACTAAGAACGTTGTGGACTCTACAAATCAAGCTGGTGTGCTCGGAGAACTGGAAGAGCTTCAAAAAGACCTCTCAATTTGCGAAAAGGCGTTGGCGGATTATCTTGAGACTAAGAGGTTGGCGTTTCCCCGATTTTATTTCGTTAGCTCCGTCGATCTCCTCGACATCCTGTCAAATGGTAACGAGCCAGAGTCCGTTGCCCGACATTTGGCCAAGCTTTTTGACGCCATGGCTAAACTCGACTTTAAAAAGAAGGGGAAATCCGGCGACAAAAAAGATAAAAAAGAGGAGGAAGAAGCGGACAATGAAGAAAAAGATGATAAAGACAAGGACAAGGATAAGAAGAAAGAGGATGAAGAAAAAACGAAAATCGCCATTGGTATGCGTGCAAAAGATGGAGAGCAGGTATATATATATATATATAAATTAATTTTGCTGACGATTTTTAATTGAATTCAATTCAATTCTAGGTGAAACTTAACGAAGAGTGTTCATGCGATGGTGCCGTCGAAATGTGGCTTTGTCGGCTTGAAGACGCCATGAGGGCCACAGTCCGCTATTATTTTTCAGAAGCAGTGTCGTCGTACGAGGAGAAGCCCAGAGATCAATGGGTCCAGGACTTTCCGGCGCAAACGGCTCTTTGTGGTACTCAAATTTGGTGGACGACAGAGGTCAACAATGCGCTCGGGAAGTTGGAAGAGGGCTATGAAAATGCATTAAAGGATTATTTCAGGAAACAGGTATATATTTTTTTTAAATCTGGAAACGTTTAAAATATCTCAAAATGGAATCCAATAAAAAAGCTTTAGAGAAACAACAGACACTTTTTGTCACAGCAAATATAATTTAAATGCTAGAAAAATTAGTTTCAAAAATAAACCTTTGCGAGAAAGGCGATAAAAAAATTAAAAAACCTCGATTGGTTAAATACAAAATTTTCTAAAATGCATTTTTAAATAGGTAAATCAATTGAATACGTTGATTGGACTTCTCCTGGGACAACTAAGTGCTCAAGAACGACAAAAGATCATGACGATTTGTACTATCGATGTCCACTCCCGAGACGTGGTCATGAAACTGATTGCGATGAAAGTGGAAACAGCTCAAGCCTTCCAGTGGCAGTCCCAACTGCGTCACAGATGGGATAACTTAGAAGGCGATTGTTTCGCCAACATTTGTGACGCCCAATTCAAATACTGGTACGAATATTTGGGGAATACGCCACGGCTGGTCATCACCCCGTTAACAGATCGTTGTTACATTACGTTGACGCAAAGTCTGCATCTGATTATGGGTGGAGCTCCTGCAGGTGAAAGAATTTATATTGATTAACTTGCAAACGATTTTGCTAAACCTGATTTTTTTCAAAGGACCTGCTGGTACGGGTAAAACAGAAACGACAAAGGACTTGGGTCGTGCTTTGGGGATGATGGTTTACGTCTTTAACTGTTCGGAACAAATGGACTACAGGTCCATCGGAAACATTTATAAGGGGCTGGCTCAAACGGGAGCTTGGGGTTGTTTTGATGAGTTCAACAGAATCTCTGTCGAAGTGTTGTCTGTCGTTGCCGTACAAGTTAAATCCATTCAGGTATTTTCATTAAAAAACATTTTATAAATCAAGCATATTGAATTATCCATTAAATTTTAGGATGGTATTCGAGACAAAAAGACGCGATTCAACTTTATGGGAGAAGAAATTCGATTAATTCCAACTGTCGGAATTTTCATCACAATGAATCCTGGTTATGCCGGAAGAACAGGTTTAATAAAAAAATATAATTAACTAACCAATTTAAATTGATAATTAATTGTTAATTTTAATAATAGAGCTGCCTGAAAACCTTAAAGCATTGTTCCGCCCTTGCGCCATGGTTGTCCCTGATTTCGAGCTGATTTCTGAAATCATGTTGGTAGCAGAAGGTTTTCAAAATGCGCGATTGTTGGCGCGGAAGTTCATCACACTTTATACGCTCTGCAAAGAACTGTTGTCCAAACAGGACCATTACGATTGGGGACTAAGGGCCATCAAGTCGGTCCTTGTAGTTGCGGGTTCACTTAAGGTAACTAAAAAAGAAACTCTGAAACTAAAAAAAGAGGCTACTTATTGATTACACATATTTCATTACAAATTATAGAGAAGTGACCCTGATCGCCCAGAAGATCAAGTTCTAATGCGAGCATTGAGAGACTTTAACATTCCCAAAATCGTCACCGACGATGTTCCCGTTTTCATGGGTCTCATTGGGGATCTTTTCCCTGCCCTCGACATTCCCCGAAAGCGAGATTTAGACTTTGAGAAAAACGTCAAAATTGCTGCAATTCAGCTAAAACTTCAGCCTGAAGACAACTTCATTCTTAAAGTTGTTCAGCTTCAAGAACTTATTGATGTCCGTCATTCTGTATTCATCATTGGAAATGCAGGGACAGGAAAGAGTCAGGTATATTAAAACGTTTACCTTGAGCCCTTTTCTTGATTTACAAATTACAGGTGTGGAAAACGTTGTACCGAACCCATCAAATCATGAAACATCGTCCAGTATACGCAGATCTTAATCCAAAGGCTGTAACAAATGATGAACTTTTTGGAATTATTAACCCTTCCACGAGGTATTATAACACAATTTAATTTAATTTAACGATATTTGATCAAAGTTAATAATATTGGGCATGGGCACTTGAAGAGAATGGAAAGACGGAATTCTTTCGGTACTGATGCGAGACCAGGCAAATTTAACTGGAGATGGACCAAAATGGATTATTCTGGACGGAGACATTGATCCCATGTGGATTGAGAGCTTGAATACTGGTGAATTATAAACTTTTTAAAAAGAAAAACAAGGTTTTAACGTTTTAACCATTTGTAAATTAGTAATGGACGACAACAAAGTGCTAACACTTGCGAGTAACGAACGAATTGCAATGACAAAGATGATGCGTCTTGTTTTTGAGATTTACACACTGCGAGTGGCCACGCCTGCCACAGTCTCCAGGGCTGGGATCCTCTACATTAATCCACAGGATTTGGGATGGCAGCCGTAAGTTTAGTTTACAATACTGAAAAAGATGCTATAGATAATCAAAGTGTAACCAATTTTTAATGCAGATACGTCGCAAGTTGGGTGGACAAAAGGGAAAGTGCTGCAGAGAAAGCCAATCTCACGATTCTCTTTGACAAATACGTGTATGCATTAATTATAATATAATTAGATAACCAAGTAAAATAATAGTCATTTAAAATGATTTTTCTCTAGCCCCACAATAATTGAAATGAACAAGAATCGATTCAAGAAAATCACTCCAATCCCTGAAATCACGCACATTGAGCTTCTTTGTAATCTTTTGGATTGCATCATAACCCCAGAGTCATGTCCCAACGATTGTCCCAAAGAATGGTATGAAATTTATTTTGTGTTCTGTACAATTTGGGCGTTTGGCTCCGCAACATTTCAAGATCAGTTGATTGACCATCGAGTGGACTTTTCCAAGTGGTTTCAAAATGAGTTCAAGTTTGTCAAGTTTCCAAACACAGGGACAGTCTTCGATTATTATGTGGAAGGCGAGAACAAAAAGTTTTTGCCTTGGACAGATCTTGTACCAAGATTTGATCTTGATCCTGATCTACCTTTGCAGGTATATATGTATATATTTCATATATATGTTTCATGGGATATTAGTTTGTCTGTCTAGCTGTTTCAAACGTTTTTTCTTGCAATTTTTAGGCTGCACTTGTCCACACTGCTGAAACCACACGTCTCAAATATTTCTTGGACATGTTGATCGCCAAAGGTCATCCCGTAATGTTGGTGGGCTCTGCGGGTTCTGGAAAGACGGTCATCATAAATGACAAGCTCTCCCTTCTCCCTGACACCTACGCCATTTGTAATGTCCCCTTCAACTTTTACACAACCTCCGAAATGTTGCAGAGGGTCATGGAAAAGCCGCTTGAGAAAAAGGCCGGAAGGAACTATGGGCCGCCGGCAAACAAAAAGCTAATTTATTTTATTGATGATATGAATATGCCGATGGTGGACGCTTACGGGACAGTGCAGCCCCACACCTTAATTCGTCAACACATGGATTATGGGCATTGGTACGATAGAATCAAACTATCCCTTAAAGACGTCCACAACGTCCAATATGTCGCATGCATGAATCCAACTGCAGGAAGTTTCACGGTAAAATTATTTTTAAAATATGAATATATGATGCAAACCTTGTCAAACATGATTTAACTTCTGTCCCCAGATAAATCCTCGACTTCAACGTCATTTTGCAGTGTATTCTGTTGGCTTCCCGGGAGCAGATGCGCTTCAAACGATATATAAAACTATTCTGACTCAGCATTTGGCTTCACCCCTACACAAATTCCCTCACCTTGTGTCCCGAGTGACGGCTCCCGTCGTCAATGCTGCTCTCGCACTTCATGCCAAAGTTTCGACAACCTTCTTACCCACAGCTGTCAAATTTCACTACATCTTTAATTTGCGAGATCTTTCCAACATTTTCCAAGGAGTCTTGTTTTCCACATTCGACTGTCTGCAAACGCCGCTGGATTTGGTCCGTCTATGGCTTCACGAAGCGTGTCGAGTCTACGGAGACAAGTTAGTGGACGACAAGGACATTGCCACATTTTCCAAACTTGTGTCGGATAATGTCAAAAAGGGTTTTGAGGTAATGATTTTAGAAAAGGTTGTTTTTTAGACATAAATATTATTGAGATTGTTAATTGTGATGTTTTGAACTTGTGACACTGCATCCTTGTTGACGGTTTGCAGCTTAAAAAATCTTCCTCCCTGCATTATGAGATATTCCCGGAAATTTTTACGTCTGTGGGTCTATCTGTATTTTGCTTTTAGTAATTTAGAAATATTCTGAAATGCATGACTTATCATAACATCAGCTTGCAAAAAGTAGTTTTGCTTGCAAAAAAGACGCTACTTTATTACATTCCTTTCCTTTTCGCAGTTTAATCAACAATTTAATCCATTACTACTTATAAGTATTTATAATGCAAGAAATATTATAATAACTGCTTCAAAATCTCATAAAGTTCACCAATTAATCATTTTTTTTTCTAAAAAAATAATTCAGGACATGGAAGAAACGACCGTTTTGGCTAAGCCCTTAATCTACTGCCACTTTGCCCAAGGGATGGGTGACCCCAAATACATGCCAGTCCTAGACTTTTCTTCCCTTCAAAAACTGCTGGTGGACGCCTTAAAATCCTACAACGAGTTCAACTCCATCATGAATCTCGTCCTCTTCGACGACGCCATAAACTACGTATGCAAGATTTCTCGGATTCTAGAATCCCCTCGAGGTAACGCCCTTCTTGTCGGCGTCGGTGGATCTGGAAAACAATCCTTGTCCCGTTTAGCTGCTTTCATGTCGGGATTGGACGTGTTCCAAGTAGCCCTTCGCAAGGGTTACGGGATATCAGACCTCAAAAACGATCTTTCTCTCCTTTACATTAAGGCCGGACAAAAGAATTTAGGAACAATGTTCCTCATGACAGACGCGCAAGTAGCAGAAGAAAATTTCCTTGTCGTAATTAACGACATGCTTGCTTCTGGAGAAATCCCAGACTTGCTTCCAGACGACGAGGTGGAAAATGTCATCTCGAGCATGCGAACTGAAGTCAAAACAGTGGGACTGCAAGACACGAGGGAAAATTGCTGGAAGTTCTTTATCGACCGAGTACGAAAAGTATTAAAGTGCGTCCTTTGCTTCTCTCCTGTTGGATCCACGCTAAGAACGCGTAGTCGAAAATTTCCTGCTGTTGTCAATTGCACATCCATCATCTGGTTTCAAGGGTGGCCAGAAGAAGCGTTAATGTCCGTCAGTCAGCGCTTCGTCAAGGACATTGAAGTGTTGCCACCAGAACTTCTCGACCCCATTGCTAGTTTTATGGCATATGTCCATTCGTCAGTGACCCAAATGTCCATTACTTATCTAGCGAACGAAAAACGATATAATTACACGACACCCAAAAGTTTCTTGGAACAGATCGACCTTTATGGAAAACTTGTGACGACAAAGAATCGAGAAGCATTCGCCAAAGCTGAGCGACTTGAAAGTGGATTAACAAAACTAGAATCTTGCGCCCAACAGGTTGAAGGTCTCAAAAAGATTTTGGCAGTGCAGGAAGTTGTGCTCAAGGAAAAGAACGAAAAGGCTGATCATTTGATTAGAGTTGTGGGGAGTGAAACCCAAACCGTCGTTGTCGAAAAAGAGAACGCGGCCAAAGAAGAAAAGAAAGTGGCGGTTGTTGCAACAGAAGTTACGAAAATTAAAGAAGTTTGTCGAGTGGAGCTGGAGAAGGCAGAACCCGCTCTTCAAGCAGCATACGCCGCCTTGAATACGCTGAATAAGGCCAATTTAACAGAGTTGAAGACTTTTACGACACCGCCTCCGGATGTGGTAAGTTTTAGCAGCCAATTACGCTACTTGATTATGGTACATAAATTCTGTAACGTTTTGCTTTTTATTTCCTTTTTTTTTTTTAGATAAACGTAATTTCCGCCGTGTTTATTTTATGGGAAGGAACACGAACAGGGAAAGTTCCAAAGGACAGATCTTTCAAAGCTGCAAAGTCCGGGATGATGGGAGACGTGTCAAGGTTTTTAGACGGACTCATGAATTTAGACAAGGAGAAAATAACGATGAAGATGGTGGACGAGATGAAGCCTTTCACGGAAGTTGCTGGATTTACTCCCGAAAACATTCAGTCCAAGTCCCTGGCTGCTGCTGGTCTTTGTTCTTATGTCATCAACGTCCTCAAGTTCAACGATGTGTTCCAGGACGTGGCCCCCAAACGAAAGGCCCTTCAGGACGCCACAGACAATTTAAACAGGGCTCTTGATCGACTCAAATTCTTAAAAAATCGAATTACAGAGTTGGAGGACAAACTCACAATTCTTACAAAAGAATATGACATTGCCATTGCGGCTAAAATGAAGGTATGTACAAATATAATTAAGATTACGCTACTAATAATAATTTGAATTCTTTTAAAATTGAATACTAGTGCCAAGCGGAAGCAGATCGAACGGCGCTCACAATAGACTTGGCCAATCGTCTTGTCGGTGGTCTCGCAGCAGAAAAGAATCGTTGGATTCAAAATGCGGCCAACTATCGTGCGTCAACACTGACCATTCCTGGAGACATGCTCCTCGTCACGGCGTTTGTCTCTTATCTCGGCTGCTTTACCAAACAATACCGCATCGACCTTTTAGAAGCCACATGGATCCCTTATTTACGAAAATTAAAGCCCCCAATTCCAATGTCTGAGACTGTTGACCCTTTAGCTATTCTCACGGATGATGCTGAAATCGCCAAATGGAATAATTATGGACTTCCAAGCGATAGAATGAGTTCGGAAAATGCGACAATTCTGCGATCAAGTCAGCGATGGCCACTTATGATTGATCCTCAGCTCCAGGGCATCAAATGGATAAAGAACATGGAGGCAGGAAACAAGTTAAAGGTCATTCGGCTGGGTCAAAAGGGCTACTTGGACGTAATCGAGGATGCCATCACTCACGGTGCCACTGTTCTCATTGAAAACATTATGGAGAATGTGGACCCTGTACTAGAACCCTTATTAGCACGAAATCTTATACGCAAAGGGACCGCAATCAAAATGGGCGACCGAGAAATTGACTACAATCCTGGATTTAGACTAATTCTTCAAACTAAACTAGCAAATCCTCACTACAAACCTGAAATGCAGGCCCAGACGACACTTATTAATTTTACCGTCACCCGAGACGGTCTTGAAGACCAACTATTAGCAGAAGTCGTCAAAGTTGAACGCCCTGATCTCGAAAGCCAAAAGTCCCAATTGACGAAACAGCAGAACGAGTTCAAAATTCTGCTCAAGCAGTTGGAAGATGATTTGCTCACTCGATTGCAAAGTGCACAAGGAAACTTCCTCGACGACACGGCTCTTGTCGAAAATTTAGAGACTACAAAACGGACGGCGCAGGAAGTAGAGGTGAAAGCCAAAGAAGCTGTGGTCACATCCCGAAAAATTGACGCCGCTCGAGAACTCTATCGGCCGGCCGCCTCCAGAGCTTCCCTTCTCTATTTCATCCTCAATGATTTAAACAAGATCAATCCCATTTACCAATTTTCCTTGAAAGCCTTCAGCACTGTATTTCAAAATGCGATCAAGACTGCGCCACACGCCCCCGACGTTTCCAAGCGCATTGAGAATCTAATTGATTCAATTACTTATTCAGTTTGGGTTTACACGACGAGAGGGCTTTTTGAGTGCGACAAACTCATTTTCACGACACAAGTGGCGTTTACCATTCAGCTGCAAAAGAATATGATTCAACCCAAGGATTTGGATTTTTTGTTGAGATTTCCCATTATGCCGAATGTTGTGAGTCCTGTGGATTTCCTTAATAATACAAATTGGGGAGCTATCAAGAGCTTGGCCAGTTTAGATGATTATAGGTATTGATTGAGGACTACTTTGAGGTAATGATTATTGACTCTCTGTCTAATTATTTTTCTTGTCTTGACAGGAATCTTGACCGAGACGTTGAAGGGAGTGCCAAGCGATGGAAGAAGATTGTGGAAAGTGAATACCCCGAAAAAGAAAAGTTGCCCCAAGAGTGGAAGAACAAACAAGCAGTTCAACGACTTTGCATCATGCGTGCACTTCGACCTGATCGAATGGTAAGTTATACAGTGATATTATTATGTCTTTATGTCTGTCCCTTTATTGACCATTTTATTGTACTTTACAGACATATGCAGTCACTGTCTTTATTGAAGAAGCTCTCGGCCCAAAATTCGTGAAAGGCCGTCGAATGGATTTCGCCAAATCCTTTGAAGAGACATCTAATGTGACGCCCGTATTTTTCATTCTTTCCCCTGGAGTGGACCCTTTAAAAGATGTGGAGGCTCTTGGAAAGAAATTAGGGTATACAATGGACAAGGGCAACTTCCACAACGTCTCCCTTGGCCAAGGTCAAGAAATTGTGGCAGAGAACGCGTTGGACGTTGCGGGGGAGAAAGGTCACTGGGTCATTCTCCAAAATATTCATTTGGTTGCGCGATGGCTGTCAACGTTGGAGAAAAAGCTGGAGCAAAATTGGGAAAAGTCGCATAAGAAATATCGCGTGTTCCTTTCCGCTGAACCTGCGGGCAGTCCAGATTCTCATATTATTCCTCAGGTAGGCATTTAATAAGTTTGGCCACTCTTTTATACCAATTCTTATCTTCAGGGCATTCTTGAATCTTCAATCAAAATCACAAACGAGCCTCCGACGGGAATGCTGGCAAATTTACACAAGGCCCTCGACAACTTTACCCAAGACCAACTCGAGTCTTGTTCCAAAGAACTCGAGTTCAAGGCCATTCTGTTTTCGCTCTGCTATTTCCACGCCGTCGTCGCAGAGCGTCGCAAGTTCGGGACACAGGGATGGAATCGTGTCTACCCCTTCAACACCGGAGATCTGACCATCAGTGTCAATGTGTTGTACAACTATTTGGAAGCCAATTCCAAAGTTCCTTGGGAGGATTTAAGATATCTCTTTGGGGAAATCATGTACGGCGGTCACATCACGGACGATTGGGATCGAAAACTTTGTCGCAGTTATTTGGAGGAATACATGGTCCAGGGATTGGTACGTATAAAATAGTCACTATTGACAGTATTGACAAGTTTGGAACATTTTTACTGTAAAAATTTTACATGGTTTTGTTTTTAACGTTGAGCATTTGCTCCGACCCGAGATATTTTAGAGACTCCAATTGCTCCATTTAAACTCTTTAGAAAACTTTAAAATTCCAAGAAAATAATCGCTAATTTACAAATTTCAATGCACAAATTATATCCTTAACTAATTACAAATTAACGACGCTTAACAACTTAAACGAAATTATAACAGTTTAGTTTAAATATAGCAGTTAATCAGTCTTTATATTTATGTAAGGTTTTGGAAGTGAGCTTGTTTCTCTTTTGTTGGCCAGTTCAATCAGGCCTTTCCATCTGGCGTATTAATCTTTCGCCTTTTACTAAAGGTTACCGGTTGGAAGGGCAAATTATGAGTAATTCATAATTTTTTGAAAGGCTGACCTTCGGGTCGGCCAACAAATTAAACCAAAGATAAGACTTGTAACAAGAGACTCTTGTCAAGAGTCCAAAAGTGGTCCATACTTTTTTTCATGAGCTGTTTTGCGCATAAAAATAAGAAATGAAAAACAATTTGCAGTTGGACGGTGAAATTTATTATGCGCCCGGTTTCCCCGCGCCACCATCCACGGACTATGTCGGCTACCACTCGTACATGGACGAAGTGCTGCCCCCCGAAAGCCCCATTCTTTATGGGCTTCATCCCAACGCCGAAATCGGAGTGTTGACAGCAATCTCGGAAAAACTTTTCAAGACAATTTTCGAGCTCCAGCCTCGAGACTCGGGAGCCGCTGGAAGTCAGAGCGTGACGAAAGAAGAGAAAATGAAACAGATATTGGACGATATCATGGACAAGTGTCCAGATCCCTTCATCATGTCTGAAGTTGTGGGACGAGCAGAGGAGAAGACGCCCTACGTCATCGTCGCCCTTCAAGAGTGCGAGCGGATGAACACGCTCATCATTGAAATTCGGAGGTCACTTCGAGAATTGGATTTGGGACTGAAGGTATTACTTATGATGGGAGTAAAATATATTTCTGTCACTAATCGAACTCTGCTGCTTTCAGGGAGAATTGACAATTACTCCAGAAATGGAAGAACTCGGAAACGCTTTGTTCTTGGACCAAGTCCCTGCTTCTTGGACTAAACGTGCATATCCTTCCACCTCCGGCCTTGGCTCTTGGTACGCTGACCTCATTCTCCGAGCTCGAGAATTGGAAACTTGGGCAATTGACTTTTATCTTCCTGCCTCCGTTTGGTTGGGAGGATTCTTTAATCCTCAATCATTTCTCACGGCAATTATGCAGAGCACGGCCAGAAAACAAGAATTGCCACTGGATAAAATGTGCCTCCAGTGCGAAGTTACCAAAAAGACGCGAGATGAATTCACGTAAGTTGACTGATGATACTACTGTTTAATTGAACATTCACATAAATTTGAGAATTTGGTCTAAATCTACAGAGCTCCCCCAAGGGAAGGGGCTAACGTCCACGGGTTATTCATGGAAGGGGCTCGTTGGGATACGAATACGGGCTCAATTGCGGAATCCAAGCTGAAAGATCTTTACCCTCAAGTTCCGGTCATTTTCCTCAAGGCCATCACCCAGGACAAGGCAGACTCTCGAAACATGTGTAAGTTTTTATAAAAAAACGATCGGTAAGATTCTATTTAAATTATTTGTCTCGATCTTGCAGATGAATGTCCAGTTTACAAGACTCGAATGAGAGGTGAGGAATTAAACCAAAATTAATAAAGTGGAAAGTAAAATGTTTTTTTTTATTTGTTGCAGGACCAACATACGTCTGGACATTTAATTTGCGTACACGTGAAAAGGCGACAAAATGGGTGTTGGGCGGCGTGGCGTTGCTTCTACAAGTTTAACAAATCAAACAATCAATGCAAACTTTTGTAACCTGAAAGCTAATAAAATTTAACGGTTGTGCTGCAATTTGTTTGCTATACACGAGTTGATCACTCCATGCACTGCAAGTTTCGCAATTACGTAAATGTAGTTTAAGCATGTGAGATTTTGTCGTAGTAAATAATTTTGCTTTACAGGGTTACGTAATTTAGTTTAGGCTTAATTAGATGAAAAGTTTTAAAAGGTTATCTTGAGTCATGGGGGATGGGCCCAAGAAGTAAGAGTTGATTGGGTTCTAACTTTTATCAGAATCATGGAACTTTTTTTTTATATATTATCTCAAATCTTGTGACTATAAAAAACAACTATTCAACTAATAATAGTATATCAAATGTCATTCACGGATTTATTTAGTTGTTTTTCACAACAAAAGCTTGTTGTCACTTGATCTTTGCGATAAAAAGAAACTTGATAATTTAGTAAATGTCCAATACTATTGAATGTCCTTGGTATCGTCGTCAACATCTTTTATATCACAAGACCTCAGAGTTGTTTGCATCCATCCAACACCAAAACAAGTCAAATTTAACTAATACAAGATTAACACGAATCCCAGTCCAAGATTATGCATGAATCACCCTTCACCCTTCTTCTCCATTTAGATAGCTACAAGTCACATTTATCTTGCTGCATATCAGGAGACCATCCTTATCTGCTAACTAATCCCAACCAAGTTAAATGTGTGTCGTAATTATTATTAAGCTGGAGCAAGGAATGAATTGAAACTGTCCAGACTTGGAACTCCAAGTATTGAAACGAAGCCGGATTGATCTGATTCTTATTCTTTCCCAGTCCTCTCTCAGTCCCAACTCCTCTCGCTTTAATTTCAATAAAAAGTGTATCAGCATTAAACAATTTAATTAAATAAAGTTAAGATGATGGGCAGTGCACAGCATCCGGTGATAGATGAGGGAAAGAGCAGTTACAAGCTCTTGTTGGTTGGCAGTGGGGGCAGAGAACATGCCATCGCTTGGAAGCTCGCACAGTCCCCAAAGGTAAAATAATGTTTATCAAAATCAATGAAAGAATGGTATGTTACTTGAAATTACCCTAATTTGGCATCTTTTAAGTATAAAAAGAAAACTTGGACATACCCAATTGACAGATTTATATACACATTTTAGATATATACAACCATGATGATCCAAACATGTAAAATTTAACCTTTTCAGGTGGCTCGTATCTTTGTAGCTCCTGGAAATGGCGGAATTTGCTCTCTTGATAAGGTGACGCCCATCAACTTGGACATTGAGGACTTTAAAGAGGTTGCCAAATATTGTCTCACCAACAAAATCGACTTGGTCATAATTGGCCCTGAAGATCCCCTTTCTCTGGGCATTGTGGACGAACTAAACCGACATGACATTCCTGTATTCGGCCCCCGACGCGCTGCCGCTCAAATTGAAGCTTCCAAACACTTTGCCAAAGCCTTTATGGAGCGACACCACATTCCTACAGCTCGCTGGAAATCCTTTACCAAGCCTGCCGACGCCAAAAATTTCATCGAGTCTGCGCCATGGCCTGCTCTGGTTGTAAAAGCTTCTGGACTTGCAGCAGGAAAGGGCGTAATCGTGGCAGGAAATTCGCGTGATGCTTGCGCAGCGGTCGACTCGATTGCGGGTTCATTTGGACAGGCCTCTGAAACAATTGTAGTGGAAGAGTTGTTGGAGGGAGAGGAAGTGTCCGTATTGGCGTTTACCGACGGGAATTCAGTGGCTTTGATGGCCCCTGCGCAGGACCACAAGCGACTGAAGGACGGAGATACAGGTCCAAATACGGGGGGAATGGGGGCATATTGTCCCTGCCCATTATTGTCCCCCGGCGATTTGGAAATTGTGAAGGAACAGATTCTGAAAAAGACCGTGACGGGGTTGAGAAATGAAGGGTGAGTGATTATTTTAACTGGAAACAAATTTCACTTTTAAAATAGTCAAGTGTCACTGTTATTAAAATTTTATTGTATATATTTCAGTGTCCGTTACTGCGGCGTCCTATATGCTGGCCTCATGATAACCAAAGATGGGCCCAAAGTTCTGGAGTTCAATTGTCGTTTCGGTGACCCCGAGACTCAGGTCATCCTTCCCCTCCTAGAATCAGATCTTTTTGATGCCTTTGCAGCATGTGTAAACGGGACACTTGAAAAACATGACATGCACTGGCTTCCGAACACTTACGCCGTGGGAGTGGTCATGGCCTCCGCAGGTTATCCAGGATCTTACGCAAAGGGCAAGGAAATCATGAATTTGGAGTCGGTCAGCGCACAACCAGGCCACATGGTCTTTCAGGTATGTTTATATGTATTTGTAATATCTTACTTTGCCCCAATTTGTATCGTGGCTGTCCCCACTCGGGGGGTGGAGGTAGAAAGTCCAAAATTTGTACACATATGCTACACGAATTGAACTATTGGTTTTTTGAAGCCATTTTTGAAAATCTTGTGTGGGTCCAAGAATATAGCTTGTCAAACATTGCAAAACGAATGTAGTAAAGTAGTAAATAAATGCAAAATACAACTATAATAATAGTATGCATGTTTGATTCATCAATTCAAGGCTGGTACAAAACGCACTGAAACAGGGAAACTTGTAACCTCCGGAGGTCGCGTGTTGATTGCTGTAGCGCTTGGTCAAGAGCTGGCCATCGCCTCTGCCAAAGCGCTCCAAGCCGCATCCATCATAAAATTTGAAGGAGCACAATTCCGAACTGATATAGCACAAAAGGGAATAGCTCGCTCTCTCCTAATGCGCGGGACAATGACGTATCGCGGCTCTGGAGTGGACATCCAAGCTGGTGACGATTTTGTCCAGAACATCAAAGCTCTTGTGAATACAACCAAGAGATCAGGTTGGGTTGGTGGAATTGGAGATTTTGGGGCTTTCTTTGACCTGGCAAGCGCAGGCTATAAAGACCCTCTTCTCGTGTCAGGCACCGATGGAGTCGGGACAAAAATTGTGGTAAGATTGATTTTAGACAAGTTTTTTAAAAAACGCATCTCTCAATTTTAACTTTAGATTGCAGAGGCCTTAGACATTTCCGAGACTGTGGGCATTGACCTGGTGGCCATGTGTGTCAACGACATTTTGGCGCATGCCGCCGAACCTTTGTTTTTCTTGGATTACTACGCCTGTGGAAAGTTGAGAAATGA